>JAVJIF010011229.1:0-116527 GCA_038442645.1 Agave tequilana | reverse complement strand
TTTTTATATTCCTAATCATCTATTATTTGTATATAAATAATGCTACTCGGGTATAGTTGATTGAATTTTTACAGAAAACAGGTAAAAGAAAGAGAAAGAGGAATCCGGTTACTTTCAGCAATTAAATCACGCAATTTGTAAAAGATTGGAGGATGCTTTCCAAGTATGTTGCAGTGTTTTGGCTATAACTTTAGCTACAGAACTTCAAAAGAAATCATTCAAGATGTCGACGGAAAGAGAATTCGAAGATCTATAACTTTCATGTTGATATCTTTAGCTAATTCCTCCATTTCACTGCCTGTATTGGTCATTTAAAAAATTTGTCTGAATTGAAAATGAATTATTATGTATGATGTATTTCAAAGGGTCTTTTTTGTAAAAATTCCTTATTATATAAGGAATAGAGAGGGCTGCAGTTTGGGGGCCGCCTAGGTTTTGTTTTAGTTTTATTTTTTTATTTTTTATTTTTTTTGTGTTACTTTTCAATCATTGGTGGATGATTTAATTTTTATTTGTATTAATTGTTAGTGTTGGCCTTTCAATCGGCGGAGAGCATTTCTCAGTGGGAATTTAATTTTAGGTTTTTTTTTCTCCTCTTGTTTTGAAACTTGTGCACAGGAGATATTGTATGAGGGCTTCACTTAATACCTTAAGTTTTCTTCCTTGTTATATTTGTTGGGAGCCTTTGCGCATGAGACTGTGAGAGTGTTCTCGTCTTCATATTGGCGGAGCGTGCACAAGACGCGTTCTCTGCAGTGGCGGGTGTGGGCGCTCTTGCAGGTACTTAGAGTAGTATTATTTGTAAATTAATTTAGATAGTTTGATTATTTGTTTAGTGTTAATTAATTTAGAACATTTTATTGATTTTGTTATTGCTAGAACTAATTAAATAATAGGTTATTAATCTATTCTAGTTAATTGCATTAACTATTAATTTAATTATGATTTATTTGTTAGGCTACCTTGTTACTGATTTAGTCATGTATAACTAAATTTTTTGCAGTATCTAAGGGAGATGAACTTAGGCTAGATGTCTTGTGGTCATCCGTTAGATCTCCTATTTAGGACTATCGCACTCACCGATTGACCTACTACTTTTAGGAGTTTATTTTTAAACAACTAGGTATTTGACAGGTTATGTGTCTGGGGTTTATGCTCCATACTTAGGGTTTTACAACTCTTTTTTGCATTTAATTTAAGTTGTTGATTTTATTTACCTTTGATGGATCATGTAATGTGAACAATACCCTGTGCTTAGATCTAGTAGTCAGACTTAATTTGTATGTTAGAAATAGGGATTTGGTGAGTAACACAGACTGGTTGGAGATCAAAATTGACTGCCTGATGCTAGTTTAGGGGAATCAATCCTAGGTGCTTGACTTTTCCTTAGATTGACAAGTAATTTAGATCAAAATCCCAAAACTTTTTATCAATTCGCTTAAAAGTGTTGAAACCAAAAGAACCACCTGTCCCTGTGGATCGACCCTCAAGTGCTACATCGAACGACCGTGCGCTTGCGGTTAATTTAAAATGAGGAGACAGAATCTCCCCAACAATAGGCATATCAAAATAAGTTTGTCTAAGATGTGAAGCATACATGTATGTAGAACAAATCTAATATACATTAAACTATATAAACTTGTATTGATCTATCTATTCATGAAAACCAAGATCGGTTAAACCAAAAACCGTAAACCAATAAACATGAAAACTAGAAACAAGTGTGTGTTGTGAACTTGAGCATATCACACTATCTAGTCTTTACAAATGGATCTAAAAACATAATCTAAACTATGTACCGTAGTCTTCTTGACGAACTCCGTCTTCAAGCCGACTCGATCCAAACCGTGATCCACGAGCTTGACTCCAACGAGTGCTAGGTATGACTTTGTCACTCAGGCTCTTGAATTACCATGTGAGAAGCTCCAAAACTCCTTTGTTGAAGCTAATCACTACTAATATCTTGGTTAAGTATCTGAAACTAAACATCACAAGATTATTAGTAAACATAACTACATGAGTTATTCATCATCAAAACTAGAGTGGAAGGCCTCTGGGCCAATAGGAAGGACCCTTCATGGTAGAGACAGCCTATTCGAATGGAGCACCCCGCCTAGCAAATCCAAATGGCAACAGGCTCATGATGCCGATTAATGACAAGTTCTTAAAGAAATACCATCCCTCATCACATTAACACCATGATGAGTTGATTAGGATTTTATATTAGGCTTAGAAGCCAATATTTTCCTCTAGCCTTATACACATCAAATCCGTTGATAGTGAGTGTTTGCTAAAAATTCTGAGGGACTTGATCCCATTTGATTCCTCCAGAATCTTCTACCAATTCCCTTTGATGAAATGGTGGAGCTACAAAACAAACAAGTCAAGTTGAAGCCTTCACCTCTAACTTTTCCGTATGTAATGGTGGCATGTCTTCAGTCGCATCCTTCTCTTTTCGATCGGTCGAAGCCTGGCTTCACAATCCATTTATTCAGAGAAGCTGACTAAATGAGCTTATCTGATGACTTATCAAGCTGAATGCATTGAAGAAGGCTCGAGACGCATCTTTGCAAAATATTTTCAGTGTTTCCACATTCAATTCAAGATGTGACAACCGATCAATTAATAGACAGCTAGAATCTACCTATCAAATTTTCTGCGGGGTATACAAATTACTATTCCCTTTAGAGAAAATTCTTTTTAGGAGTGTTATTCTTCTATTCCCTAGAGGAATTGCTTTGATCCATAAAAAATATTTTAGGAGCATTGTCTCCTATTTTCTGGCGGAATTCTTTAGCAATGAATATTCATATAGTTACAGAGAATGGTCAATTCTGCCAAGGTCTCTTGCAAATTCTCATCCACGGAATAGTAGGACCACACCAAACTGTAACCATTTTCCTAACAAAGTGAACTACAGTTCAAGTCTATCACGATAAAATTTCCAATATATCACCAGCGGATCGGAGCTTCACCTGTCATTTTTCTTCATAGAATGACGGGTCCACTCAAATTGCTGTTACGTTAACAACCCTTGTCAAGTTAACATCACACCTCTGACAAGTCACTTTTATAACCCCCAAATGGAGAATTTGTTACGATCACTTTGGGCAAAACTCCTTTCTAATTCCTAATAGGAATTTGCATCCTATCTTTGCCAACTTGATTATCACGTTAATACTTTTCTCTGACAATTCTTTAAAGTATTTCCTCATGGAACCTGCAAGAATGCTGATTCCTTTTAACTCCCCAGTGAGTTTTTTAATAGATTCCCCTCAGAGTCTTTTTCAGTTCCCAATGAACTCTTTAGTTGTCACGTTAATATTATATCTCTGACAATTTCTTTCAAACTCCTCTAAGGAAACGCTAAATTCCCCACGGAGTACCAAATCACATTCCTCAGTGGAATAACTTTTACCGTTATGTCCAGTCAATCACTTCTAAACGACAAGACTTTAAGCTTGGTGGCTTCTCAATCGGTTATGTTAGTCAAACAATATCTAAACCGACAGATAGCCAAGTCTTACTTTTTAGTCCATTAGGGACTGCTCTTTTGCCGTTATGTCTAATTCGCCACCTCTGAACGGCGGAGCTCTGAGTCTGGTATTTCTTAGTCAGTTATGTTCAGTTTATCACCTTTGAACCAATGAGTAGCCTGATCAGAGGGGAACCATGCATGCAAACATGTATTTTTAAATCAGTATTTTAAGTATGGTGCTTTGGCTTGCTCGATACTTCTGTTATCGCATGTAGGCTATTCAAGTCGAATCCACAGGGACAAAAAGCGATAAAAATATTAACAGTTCATGTTCAAGTCATTTGTTAACAAGTTCTTCTTTATTAAAGAAAGAGAAAGAGAAAAAAAAAAAAACTAGAAGTGATAGGTGGAGAAAGCGATAAAGACGGCAAAGTGAGAACAATAGAGGAGTGGTTTTTGAATCGGTAAACAAAATCAAGAAAATAGAAATAAAGTGAACAGTGAAGTGATTTAGAAAGTGGGTTTTAAAACAAAATAGAAAAGAAGATGAAATTTATTGTGGAAAAGATGAAAATAATGGTGGACTAAGAAGGTGGTGAAAACAACGAAAGGAAAATGATAAAAGAGTTTTGAAATTATTTTTTAAAACAAGATAAAAAGAGAAGAAAATTCATGGCTACTAACTACTAAGTGCTCCACTAATCATACTAACCTCTTAGTGATAGTTGCCTCACATGGATCCTTGGCCATCACTAATCCTTGGCTTCTTCAAGAGACGATGCAAAGCATGGCACATGAAATGGCTCTTCACATTCAAACTTGCATCAAGAACAAGCTAATGTAAATATTAGATCATCAAAACCATTGGAGGAATGCATGAAATGAGAGAGTTATGTTGTTAGCAAGTTAGGAAGTAAGAATGTTAGAATCCATCATCATGAGCTATCAATGGCTCTTACAAGAGCAATGCCTTGTAGAGGCTATTCGATTCATATAGATTATCAAGTAAGAGGTTAGATGATTAGTCGACAATAGTTAGATTGCCATCTAGTCATGTTAGAGGTTAGAGAAGAAACCATGAAGGAAAGGAGGAAGCTTTTATAGATTGTTACTATCTATTACAACAATCTCTCTCTCAACTGAATCAACTCTACCATAATACATGATCTAAACAAAAGAAAATACAAAAGAAAAGAAAAAGAACAACTATAGTACACTACACTAAAGAGGAAGAAACCATAGCCTATAGCTCTCCGACCCCGTTTTTGGTTTGAAATTGCAATATTTATAGGCAGAAGAATATTCTAAAAGACGAGACGGGGCCACGCGTCAAAGGCCCAACAACTTTGCCATGGTCCGTGGTAATTGTCGCGGATCCGCGACAATATCAGGGCCAAGTGCCTTATTTTTTGGGCCCCGGGCTCATCCAATTGCGAGTATCTCCTTTTTGCTCCCTAATTTGATATTTCCTCTGATTTTTCGGCAGATTGGGCTTCAATTCTAGACTTCAAGTGGGCTCTATTTTGGGTTATCTAGAAACACTTGGCCTCCAAGAAATCTCCGAAATTATCCTTAAAATAACAATATTCAGCCTCTATTCTATTCTGTCCTTCTCTCGATATATCTGTAATTAAGACCAAAACACGTTCAGAAGCGATGTTTTATCCATAACTCGGTAGAAAAATATGATCTGATGATGTAGAATTATAGACTAATCACACTCCCACACTTATCTTTTGCTCATCCCGAGCAAAACAAGAAAAATAAAAACTAAAGTACAAATGTTATTACACCACTTTCGCAGGTGACGCAATTGCACTGAGCGTGTACAATATGCCGTTAAACCTCTAGGTTTTCGTAGAGGAGAAGTTTTCTCCTGAGGGTTTTTAGCGGATTACACCAACAAAATTCATAAAGAAAGAAAACAAATGTTAGTGTTTTGAAAATGCATTTTGAAAGAGAGAAAAGTTTTCAAAAATTTAAGTGATCTAAGATCAGAAGTTCACCAAAAATTATTCGTCCTTAAACTTAGTCTCGAAGAAAGATCTTGTCATCAATTAAGGTAAGAATCCAAAATTAGATTGAATATTTTATCTTTTATAAACCTAGATAATATGTACTTTGTGATAGTGTGGATTTTTAGGATTTCAACTCCAACTATCAAGCCATTTATACATATATATATTCTTTTTTCTTCCCTTAGTTTTCTTGGGCTTTCTAGTTTATCCGGGTAGTGAGCCTTTAACCGATAATTTCCAAATCAAATGATCTTAGGGCACCAGATGAGAAAATATCCCTCAGGCTTAAGGACTCGAGTAAATAAGGCCACAAAACTTATAGGGATTATTTGTTTCTTTTGATCACCGATAGGCGTGAATAATCATGCTTCTTGAGGTATAGTTATTCAGCTTTAATAAGTGATTTTTTTATTCATATATCCTTATATTTTTTTAATTATTTTTGCTTGATAATATTTTAGGCCTTTGTTTTCATATCAAAAATGTGTAAGTGTGAAGTACATATTCTCTAAGGCAAAAAATTTAAGATAAAATTATCTCTCCAATATCTCTTATTTAACCTATAATTTTAAATAAGATCCATTATTTCGATTTGGTTTAAGATGTCATAATTAAGATTTTCTTAGTTTCTAAGATCATCTTTAATTTTCTTAAAAATAGATCAAAACTTTATCTCTCGTTTCAAAAAGTTTTTAAAGAAAGGGAAAATCCTATACAAAAGGGAGATTTCTAAAATATCTTAAAAGAAGTTAAAAGAAAGAAAATTTAAAAACTCTACATTAGTAAACCCTCCCCCCACACTTATCTCATGCATTGTCCTCAATGTATCGTGAATGTATCTATATATAAAAATACAGAGGGAAGGAGAATTCACCTAGGTGGTGGCTCCGGTAGAGGTCTGATTGGTGCACGAAATGCAGCATAATCAAGATTATGTGGTGTTCACAGGAACCCACCAGTGATCTCTTTAATATAATCCACTATTATGATATATACATGGATGAGTTTTATTAAAAAATTTACCCCATCTAATTTTCAAATTTTCAAATAATTTCAGAGTCATTTTTAACAACACCTTTGTCCCAAAATGGAGTGTGAAATCATGGAATAATTTTTTGAACTCAGGAAGTACATTAACTATAATCTACTCAGAAAATTGACTGAAGTCAAGTAAAGATTCAGGAATCAAAATTTGTTCAGGAAGTGGGTCCAAATCAAGAAGTTGAAAATCTAGTCCACATTCCTTTTCCCATAATGGAATGTCACTTCCTAAGATTGGTGATTCAAGTTCAAGGAATAACAGGTATAGGAATCAAAACTGACTCTAAAATGTTGCTCAAATTGGATAGCAAAACAGGAGTCAATAATGATTCAAAAATTTAAACTGGATCACAAATTTGAGAATCTGGGTCACATTCTTGATTGAATTAAATTTCATAAAAATAAGAACTTGCCAATTTGCCAATGGAATTTTCAAAGGTATGGTATTGGTCAAGTTCAATATGATGATCATAAAAGATTTGTGATTCAATTTCGTGATGAATGGGTACAGGATCCAATACTGACTCAAAAAAAGATTGAAATCAGGTAAAGATACCGGAGTTAATATTGAGTCAAGAAGTGAAATTGAGTTATCAATTTTGAATTACACCTAGAGGAGGGTGAATAGGTGTTCTAGCTAATCTAATGCAAATGATGCAGAATTAAAAACTATTTATGCAAACTAAATCTAATAAGCTAACACACAAGGTATAACACAAGAGTGTAGCCAAATTCCCGGTGAAGGGCTCTGGACTATCTCTTAAGATTCCTCTAGATTAAGAGTTGAGGTATCACTATGACTCTCTTGGTTGAATACAAGTGAAAGCAAACAATCCAAGCATATATCAATTAAGCACAAGTATATCAAGCATATAAAGATATAAACAATATAAGCATGCAAGATATATAAACACAAGCGAGAGAGAGAGAGAGATGAGCAATCGCAAACACGGGAGAATTGTTTTGAGGTTTAAGTACCCTTGCTCTACGTCCCCGCCTTCAGCACTATAAAGAATTTTCACTATAATGATCTCGCAAGATCACTTGGTGCCGCAACACCTACAACGAGCTCACACTAGAACTCTTGGACTCGCAAGTCCCTCACTTGTTCCCATAAGAACAACACATGCAAGCACTTTAGCTTGCCGATTCTGCGCCTCTTACAATTTCTCCAGCCATAAGTTAGAATACTTGGTGATCACTTCACTTGATCACCACAAAGCTCTTTTCACCAAGGTCACACCTCTATAACTCCTCACAATACAAGATGAAAACTTGTGATCACTTCTCTTGATCATAAAAATAACTCTCACAACAAAATCCTTGAAGGATTGATATAGTAATAGAAAGCTCAAGTTTGTGTGAGAAAAACAAGATAGAGTTGGGGTGAAAAACTCAAGAAATCTCTTTTGAAAAACACTCTTGAAAACTCTCTTTTCATATGGAAGTTTTAACCCAAAAATAAGTGGAGAAAAACATTAAGAGAGATAGGAAAAACTGGCTCTAAAACCCTCTTCAAGTCTTATGAAAAACAAGCCAAAACAGCCCCCTTTTATAAAGTTCAAGAATATAGCCGTTGGGGTCAAATCTGCAGGCCAGATGACCTGTCAGTCGACCGGCCGGTCGACCGGCCAACGGTTATATTTTGACTGTTGGGGCTACCGGTCGACCGCTCGATTGACCGCACCCTATTCATGACCTGTCGATCGACTGGCTGGTCGACCGAGGCAAGATCCAGAGAGCAAAGCTCTCTGGCCGGTCGACCGGGGCCAAATCCAAAGAGTTAAGCTCTAGATCGGTCGACCGTCTGATTAACCGGCCCTCAAGTCAAGGCCCGTGCACGTATCCGTGCACATCGATCGATCGCCCTGTTGACTAACTTCTGGCTCGATCTACCGGTCGGTCGACTGCCAGAAGGCCAGGTCAGGTATTTTAGGGATAAAATCTTGGTCTTATAAACTCTTATAAATTCCCATAAAATCACTTAAAATCTACAAAAATAAATTCATCGAAATACTTTGAAGTACAAATATGTGTGATAAAAAATCAACACATATTACAAACTTTTTGAATCATTTTTGTGATACAGAAATTTAGCCTTAAACAAAAATTTGTATTTTTCAAAAATAATCTTCAATTAGAAAAACGATTTTTTCCAAAACTTCTTCAAATATAAAAATAAGATATTTTGAACACTTTTGAAGTTTAGTGTGTATGGATATGATCCAATACACATATAAGATGAAATATCTATGTTTTTGACAATAAGCTCTAAAATAAGTTTTGATAAATACAAAACTCAAACACATGATATAGAAACATCAAATAAGTTTTTTTAAACATTTGAACCAACAATGTGCATGGATGAAATCTAAAACACATATAAACCAGATAAACTATTTTTGATGAAATCGAATCATGAAACATAAGGATGTATACTTTGAAGCTCAAAACAAAAATGGTATTTTCTAAAATCAAAACTATTCTTATGAAAACGCATATAAATTTTGTGTGTGTATATGAGCTTGAGCAATTTATAACTAATCTATCCTTTACATTTTATCTAAAACATAACATCTTAACACTTACAAACATGACACAAGTCTTGAAAACCTTCTCTTGAAAATCTTCTTCTCCATCTTGACTTGGTCCAAGCCTTGATCCATGAACTAGACTCTCCTTTGAGTACATGATGCGATCTTGATGCGTAAGCTCTTGAATCAACATGTTCTAGCTTCAAAACTTGACTTCAATTCTTTTGTTGAAGCTAAACACCTACTAAGATCTTTATCAAATATCTAAAACTAAATAAGTATAAGATCATTAATACTATAACTACATGAGTTAATCATCATCAAAACTAGAGTGATGGGCCTTTGGGCCAACAAATTTGTAGTTCAGGATCACATTCATGCTCAAGTTTCAATTTCAGGAAAGGGAAAACTTGCCAAGATATCAATATGGATCTCAAAATTTTGATTTTGGTCAAGTTCAAATGGGTATAATGAAATTGAATCTTGGTTTCCAAAATAACATGATTCTTGGGTCCAATCAATAGAGTTAGAGATATAAGGATTTGTCAAAGGTTGACAAGAGAGAATTTTCTTGCTCCTATTGACTAATTTGCTCATTATTGAGTTTAACCTACTGATAGGCCGGGTAACAGAATTTTGAGTCTGAATCATGTCTCCTATACTATGTGTAATTGGTTCTTTGTGAAGAGGTGAGTATGGAAGTCGGTTTTGAAAATTGTGATGAAATCGTGAGTCCATCAAGTTTTAATATTGTTACTCAGACTCACACAAGTCTTTCCATACTCATTTTCAGGATTGATTTTTTTACAGTTAGATGTTCTGAAAAAGAAGTATGTGAAGCTTGGTTTTAGAAAAATAGTGAGTCCAACATGTTCTGAGATTGTTGCTCGGACTCACGCAAGAGTTGCATACTCTTTTCCAGGATTGATGGTTTTTATTTTGAAAGGTGAAACTGAAAAGAATGAGTATGAATCTTGAAATTGTGGTTGACATGGTAAGTCCAACAAGTTCTGAGATTGTTGCTCGGGCTCACGCAAGAGGTTCATACTTTTTTCAGGATTGAAAGTTTTTCATTTTGAATAGGTGAAACTGGAAATGATGAGTATGAATCTTGGATTTGTGCTTGAAATGGTGAGTCCAACATGTTTTAAGATTATTGATTGGATTAACCAAGAGTTTAATACGTGTGTCCAAAACTAATGATTGGTCATTTTGAAGGTGGGACTGAGTTGAATCTTGAAAATATTGTGGAATTGGAGAGTTCAACATTTTCTAAAATTGTCGCTCGGCCACTTTCATAGCTTCTATACTCTTTTCTAACTTACCATTTTCTTCTATGGGTAGAAAAGGAGTATATGAAGCATGACATATTGTGGGTTGAGCTTATTTTGTTGGGACTCAAGGATGGCTTGCATGGCTTCCATACTCTTTTCTAATTCGGATTTTTCTTCAATTGGTTCTTATAGAAAATAAGTATATGAAGCTTGGTGTGGAAAAAATTGTGAGTTGAGCTTGTTTAGTTGGGACTCAAGCATGGCTTGCATGGCTTCCATACTCTTTTCTAGCTCGAATTTTTCTTCTATGGGTTGTTGTAAAAAAAGAATATATGAAGCTTAGTGTTGGAAAGATTGTGAGTCAAGCTTATCTTATTAGGATTCAAGGATGGCTTGCATGGCTTTCATACTCTTTTCTAACTCGGATTTTTTTCAATTGGTGTTTCTGAAAAAGGAGTATAGGAAGCAAAATTAGGGAATGACTATTGCGAAAATTGTGGACAAGATGATTGAAAATTTGACTCGGGAGGGGAATCCCCATTGACTTTATGAAGATTGAATATTATTTTGGATTTTTTGTAATTGGAATAGGGATATGGGTTATATTGAGTGGGATAAATCCAAGCTAGCCTATTCGATTGGTTCATGTTATACAAAGCTTGGTTGGAATTATCTGAGTCAAATGAGGTCAAGGTGAAATTTGGATGCATATTAGGATTGAAAATTTGTTGCTGTTGAAATCCAATTCAGAAATAAACATAAACAAAAAAAAAAAAACAAAAAAATAAAAGAAAGAAAAAGAATCAAAACAAAGCCTATTCTAAGGTTGACCTAGACCAAGATGACTCCTAACTGGTCGACTGTCTAGGATAGGGATATTGCAGTATCTGATCGGTCACATAAATTGCATATATAGTATCACATTACCATGTTTATTATCTAATAAAGCCTATTAATAAGTCTTATTTTTCTTTATAAAATGCAGGCCTATTGCTAAAGGAAAGGGAAGAGAAACACCCAAAAGCCTATCAAAATTTTGATTTAATTCAGAATTAATTCAAAATCAGAAAATCAGGGCAGATCATGGCAAATCAGAGAAGTTGAAAATCGGTTAAAATAAATCTTTCTAAATCAATTGGTTAAAGCCAAAGATCAAAGGCAGTTTCGTTTAATCCAGGAGCTAAAACGGAAAAACCAGTAAGAGATAAAGGAAATTACTAAACCATGGATCACCACCCCCCAGGTGTGGCCACCTGGCCACACCCAGGTAGCGAAAACGTGGCTTTTTCGTGGCTTTGTTGAGGTGGTTGGGGGAGCATTTTTCCCCTATCTTCGTACGCTCTCCCCCTTTTGGTTTTTCCTATAAATACTACATTTTTCATAGAAGAAAGGACCAAAATTAGTTTAAGTTTTTCTCTTTAATTTTCGAATTTAGGCTCTTTGTTAGATAGTATTAAGAAGTTGTATCTCTATTTTTTCATTCATAATTTAGTCCAAATACAAGTGAGAGAGAGGAAAAGAGTGATTATAATCTGAAGTTAAAGTGACATCAATAAAGGTTCAAGGCTTCTCTTCTTCTCCAATTCACGGGTATGTGTTATTTCATTTACTTGTCTTGTTTTACTTTGATCATGAGTATCTAAATTCATTTTTCTGGGCTCAATATCATCTCGCTTTTCGATTCCTCTTGTTTTGCATGATTTTGAAGAACCCAACGGAATCATATGCATGCCTTAAACTAAGCCTTTCTTCTTTGAAAGTGTTCTTGAAGGCACATGAGAATGAGTTTAAATTTCTAAACTTCTTTTTTTTTAAACATCACTTGAACTTATTTTTATTTCATACTTGAAAGACAACTTGATGACTTAACATTCAGTTCAAGAGGATTTCTTAAGAAAAAGAGTTAAAACTTTTCCAAACAATCTTATTTGCTTTGCTTAATACTTTCGAAACCCAAGCTTAAGTTTTTGAGGCACTGAGAATTTCAAAAGAAGAATAATCGTTGAGTGGTAAGATAGTGATCCTAGATCTTTTTCATATATTAAAAACAACAAATCAATCTTCAAGCCTTTTAAAGATCATCTTTGTTGGCCCAAAGGCCTTCCACCCTAGTTTTGATGATGATTAACTCATGTAGTTATGTTTACTAATAATCTTGTGTTGTTTAAGTTTCAGATCATTAACCAAGATATTAGTTGGTGATTAGCTTCAACAAGGAGTTTAGAAGCTTTTCATAGTGAATCCAGGGCTCAAGCATCAAGATCATACCTTGCCTAGCTCATGGATCACGGAGTTTGGACCAAGTCGCCTTGAGGATGAAGATCGTCAAGAAGACTTAGGTATCATAGAGTTTAGTGTGTTTAGATCCATTTGTAAAGCTTAGTATAGTTGATATGCTCAAATGCTCAACACACACAAGATTTACGTTTTGGATTTGGTTTTCATGAATAGTTTGATCAAAACAAGTTTAAATGGTTGTTATGTATATTAGATGTGTTCAATATACATACATGCTTACATGACTTATACAAACTTAGTTTGACTATCCTATTCATGTTTTGAAAATAAATCAAGTTTGATAAAAATACAAGTGTTGGTTTTGATAAAATTTGCAAGACTCAAAAATGAATTGATATGATTGATATATGTCTTGAAATTTTTATCACTTGTTTGTGTTTCAATATAAAATGTTAAAACAAGTTTTGTAGATTTTTAGAAGATTTAAAAGATTTTTCAAAATATTTTTAAACTGTTTTTCTGACCCAGTTTTCTGTTCCAGGCTTCAACCAGTCGACTAGTCTTCTGACCAAGTCGACTTGGTATGAAGTCGGTCGACCGGGCCGGTCGACCGACGTGCACAAATTGTGCACGTTTGGCAGACACTGGGACGGTCAACCGTCAGGGTCGACCGGGTCTGAGAGCAGTGCTCTCTGTTTGTTTGGGTCGACCGTGCCGGTCGACCGTGTTTGCCCAATGGTCACATTTCTGACCGTTGGCGGTTGACCGGGCCGGTCGACCGGTAGCCTGTCAGGCTGCCACATCAGCCTAATGGCTAGTTTTCTGTTTGGGCTATAAATACCCGAACTCTTGGGGGTTTTAACTAAGATTTTAAGAGCCAAAATTTCCAAACTTTCTCTACTGTTTTAAAAGAGTTTTAAAAAGAGTTTTGTGCCAAAGAGATTTATCTTTGTGTTGTTTTGGGTTTTTAGAAAATCAAAGAAAACTAGGTTTTTAGGATATTATATTGGTTTTCATTTTCTATCATCTACAAGAGATTTCCCAAGTAGTTTTTCTTTGTTGCTTGTTTCCAAAAACACCTTGTTTCCACACTTGAGCTATCACCTATCCTATTCTATTAGGATCTTGTTTTTGTGGAAAAAGAGAGATTGTTTGAGGTTAAGCCTCCAAGATTGTAAACCCTCCTTGCTTTTGTTGTATCCCTCTTTGATAGAGGTTGATCGGAGTAGTATTGGTTTGGATCTCTCTTCGGTAGAGGTGATTGTGTCGGTTGTATTGGCTACGGGCCTTATCCCTCTTCGGTAGAGGTGGATTGTGGTTGTATTGCCTCGGTGGCATTGAGAGAGGAGTTCGGTACTCCTATAGTGGATTGGAAATCCTACACGGTGGTGTAGGCGGGGATGTAGAGCTAGGAGCTCGAACCTCGAAACATATCCTTATGTTTGCGTTTGATCCAATATCTCTCAACTCTCTCTCTCTTTGTTTTGTGCAAAGCATCATTCATTCATTCATATCTTATTGCTTGCATTTGTGCCTTGCATATATTCACATTGATATATCATCTTATATGCTTGGTTGTTTGTGTGTGCCTCACTTGTACTTAATCAACAAGAGCTTCACATAGCACCTCAACCCATTCAAGGGGAATCAAGAGGAGTTAGTCCAGAGCCCTTCACGGGGAATTCGGTTACACTTGTTGATTGTATTAAGTGTGTTGCAAGATTTGCATTAGCTTTCGCATTTAGCGCATTTAGTTTCTAGATTAGCACTTACACCTATTCACCCCCCCCCCCCTCTAGGTGTTTTTCAATTTGTATCAGAGCCAAGTGCTCTGATTTTGGGTCTAACAACCTAGAGTTAAAGATCCTCATTTTAGGCTAATCTTGTTTGCATTTGTTTGTTTGCACACTCATATAGTTTATCATGGACTTCATGACCCCACCTAGTTTTGACCCTTCCAACATTGTTGTTTGGAAGTATAGGATGTCCATGTACCTACAAACCCTAGGATATAAGGTTCACCTTGCCATTACCAAGGAATCCTTCCTTAGTGATAGCAAGCATATAGAGGCTAATGCACTTGCCCTAAAGGCCATTAGAAGCACATTATCTAAAGATTATCTTATGAGTATTTCTAACATTGATTCCGCCTTTGCAGTGTGGAATATGTTGACAACCACAACCACCACCTCCAAGCTTCAAGTGCCAATTCAACAAGAGGAGGAATCTAGTGGAGATGAATCCGAGCCGCAACAATGCTATACGGTCCAAGGGAATGACTCCCTTGAGGTACACTCGGAAACTCAACTAGATAGTTTTGATGCTAGTTCTTAATGTGATGATTATGATGCCCATGCTTTAAATGAAGAACTTTCAATAGTTTGTGAAAAATTGATTGAAAAATATAAAATTTTGAAAAAGAAAAGTCTAGGCCTTGAAAATGAAAATAAAAATTTGCATTCTAGACTTGAAATTGTTTTGCAAGAGAAAGATGAGATTTTGGATGAAAGGGATTCATTAAAATCTCAACTTGATCTCGTTTTAAATGAAAATAAAATTTTGAGAAATAAAAATGACTGTGATGATTTGTTGAAGAAAAATGAGTTTTTATCCTCAAAATTAGATTTTGTTTTAAATAGTAATGATTCTTTGGAAAGAGAAATAGATTTTATTACAAAAGAATTAGATATTTGTGTAAAGAAAAATAAGTCTTTGAAAAATGATATTTCCTCACATGTTTGCCATGCTAGGGTAGTTCCATCTAAATCACCTATTGCATGCCACACTTCTTCTTTAATTAACAATGATATATCTTTGATTAAGAAGAGTGTAGATTGTTTGGGCTCCACTTTGAGTCAATGTGTTGTTGGGCATACACGTTTGGAAACTTTGTTTCAAAAGAAACAAGTTCCATCTATTCATGCACACCCTCCACGGCATACACATGCTCCTCACGGACACCATCACACTATGTATGCTCATGTGTACACTTGTACACATTGTGGACGTAAGGGCCACCTTACTAAATTTTGCTATGATAGAATACATGTTGATAATTTAGCAAAGAAGTTTGTTTGGGTTAGAGAAGGTACTAACCCCCATGGACCCAAAAGAGTATGGGTACCAAAGACCACCCCTCCTTTGTTTAATGTAGGTGTGGGCTCTCACATGACGTGAGAGTTGCCGTACCTTGGAGTGGATGCGTTCCGAGCTTCATGGAAATCAATTGGATGCATCACTTTCAAGGGAAGGTTTGGTGGGAGGACCACCTTGGTTTGGAGAATTAGAGCGGTGCCCTCATTGGTTTTGGTATCGAATCTCTAACTTCTTTTTTGTTTACATGCTTTACATGTTTATCTTTCGTAGCATGTTTTATTGTTTATTGATTACTATGAAAATGCCATGCTTATTAGACTTGTGATATACATGTTTAGTTATTTTGAGACACCCATGTTTAATATGGATAAATTCTTTTGTGTTCTCACTATTTGGTTGCTATTGCGTATATCATAGTTCTAATAACATGTGGATATTCATAATAATCATGTTTATGTTTATCATGTTGATTTTTATCTTTTTTTTGATGCTTCATGTTTTGAATATATGTTTAGATGTTAGTTTTCATTAAGACTAGGATTTATACTTGTGCATATAGTGGGCCACAAATAAATCTATATATGTTTGAGCTTGATTGCTTATTTGAACCCATTAGATGTGCTAGTATAATCTAGTTTTGATGATTCATACATTTTAAACTTGTATTCCTATTTTGGATTTGTTTTATGTGTACGAGTTTTCACTTCATGTATATGTGTATTTTGTCAAACTTTAATATATAAATGTATACCCCTTGAGTCATTTGCCTTTCATGCAAATTTATATATATGGACTCAATTGTGTTTAGGGATATGTATGTATGCTTATTGTGTTGACAATTCATACATATACCTTGAAATGAAATTTGTTTTTATGAAAATTTAGTTTTTCTTGATTTCGTGTTTAATTGTTTAACTTCATGTATATGTCTACTTTATCCAAATTATTATTATACATATACATCTTTTTTGAGCCACGTGCCTTCATGCATATATTTTGTGGACTCGTTGTGTTTTGGATATGTATGTATGCTTTAGTTTGTATAAGACATACATATACCTTGAAGATTAAATAGTTTAGATGATTTTTATGTTTTCATGTTTTCATGTTTAAGGAATAATTGAGCTTAATGAAAAATTTTCATGATTATGATATTCACACTTTATTTGTACACTCACATTTATTGCTTGCTCATGTTTTATTTTCATGAGTCATATTTATGCCTAATTGAATTAGAGTGTTGATTATCTTGTGGATTTCATGTTTTATGAAAAACTATTTTGTTGTATTCCTTGCTTGAAGGATTTCGTACTAGTTTAAAAGATTTTCCATTTAACTAGTTACGGTATTCTTCATTTTGGTAGAGTTTTTTCAAACAAAGCTTATTTTTCAAATCTATTTTTGAAAACCCCCTACCCTTAATGGGAGGTTGGATGGGAGATCACGTTCATGAATGTTTTAAAGTGAAAATCATTTAAAACTTGAACCATGATTGGGAGGTAGTAATATGATGTATAGACTTGAACTTATTGTTATGTCAATTGGTATCATTGAACTCTTTCAATTGGTATCATTTTGATCTTTTTGTATACTCATATGATTATTGTGTATGTATATCTTCAATTGGTATCATCTATTAGTGATTGGTACTCATTCTATTTCATACACATATACTTATTTTATTTGTGCTATTATATTTCTATATCTTGAGCACAAATCTTGTTTATGCTAGAGCTTGAGCTTCACTTTATTTCAGTTGATTTAGTTTTCAATTGGTATCTTATTTCAAGCCTACGCATAGTTTTTGTTGGTATTTCATAAAGGGGGAGAAAATTTGATTTTCATATTTCAATTGGTATTTGTATTCCACTCCCTTGCTTTATGATAGAAAATAAAAAATTAATTGATATCATATACTTAAAAAAAGGAAAAATACTATCTTTTGATATCAAGATGTCTTGTGTTTTAAATTGGTATCTAAAAATTTTGTTTAAAGTAAAATACAAAAGTTTTGATTTGTATTGACTATATGCAAGGAGAGCTTAACATCTCTTCTACATATAGATTCATGTTGAGTGTATCTAATATTGAGGAGCTTAACATCTCTTCTTTATGTGGTACACGTGTGTAGGGGGAGCTTCACATCTCCTCTTATGCATTACATAATGTGTGTTATGTGAATTAGGGCTTAACATCCCTCTTTCATGTAATGCATATGTGTAGGGAAGCAAACTTAGCGTCTTCCTCTTCATGAATGTATATAGCATATAACATTTATTGATCTTTGTTTACTTTCAATTGATATCAAGATGCTACTTTGTCATATCTAATTCTTTGGTATCTTAATTGATTGTAACCCCTTATTGACTTTGTTTTTGTTTTAGACAAAAAGGGGGAGAACATTTTTTTATTGTTTTAATTGACAAAAAGGGGGAGAAAGATTTTTACCCCTCCTTGACATTGTATTTATTGTTTTGATTGTTTACCCCTTTGTTGATGATTGACAAAAAGGGGGAGAAAGATTTTGAGTTTATGAATTTTATATATGCATATTTATGTTTTGCATATATTAAGTTTAATATAGTTTAATGTTAATTGATCTCTAGAGCATGTTTTGTTTTGAATATTTCATTTGGTATCTAGAGTATCTTGTTTATGCATTGTCATTCATGCATATTTATGTTTATTTGTTTTATGCATGAGTTAAGGGGGAGCTTCTTTGAAGCTTAACTTTAATCCATGCATATATAACTCCATGAGTTTTGTCATCATCAAAAAGGGGGAGATTGTTGGCCCAAAGGCCTTCCACCCTAGTTTTGATGATGATTAACTCATGTAGTTATGTTTACTAATAATCTTGTGTTGTTTAAGTTTCAGATCATTAACCAAGATATTAGTTGGTGATTAGCTTCAACAAGGAGTTTAGAAGCTTTTCATGGTGAATCCAGGGCTCAAGCATCAAGATCATACCTTGCCTAGCTCATGGATCACGGAGTTTGGACCAAGTCGCCTTGAGGATGAAGATCGTCAAGAAGACTTAGGTATCATAGAGTTTAGTGTGTTTAGATCCATTTGTAAAGCTTAGTATAGTTGATATGCTCAAGTGCTCAACACACACAAGATTTATGTTTTGGATTTGGTTTTCATGAATAGTTTGATCAAAACAAGTTTAAATGGTTTTTATGTATATTAGATATGTTCAATATACATACATGCTTACATGACTTATACAAACTTAGTTTGACTATCCTATTCATGTTTTGAAAATAAATCAAGTTTGATAAAAATACAAGTGTTAGTTTTGATGAAATTTGCAAGACTCAAAAATGAATTGATATGATTGATATATGTCTTGAAATTTTTATCACTTGTTTGTGTTTCAATATAAAATGTTAAAACAAGTTTTGTGGATTTTTAGAAGATTTAAAAGATTTTTCAAATATTTTTAAACTGTTTTTCTAACCCAGTTTTCTGTTCCAGGCTTCAACCAGTCGACTAGTCTTCTGACCAAGTCGACTTGGTATAAAGTCGGTCGACCGGGCCGGCAGACACTGGGACGGTCGACCGTCAGGGTCGACCGGGTCTGAGAGCAGTGCTCTCTGTTTGTTTGGGTCGACCGTGCCGGTCGACCGTGTTTGCCCAACGGTCACATTTCTGACCGTTGGCGGTCGACCGGGCCGGTCGACCGGTAGCCTGTCAGGCTGCCACATCAGCCTAACGGCTAGTTTTCTGTTTGGGCTATAAATACCCCAACTCTTGGGGTTTTAACTAAGATTTTAAGAGCCAAAATTTTCAGACTTTCTCTACTGTTTTAAAAGAGTTTTAAAAAGAGTTTTGTGCCAAAGAGATTTATCTTTGTGTTGTTTTGGGTTTTTGAAAAATCAAAGAAAACTAGGTTTTTAGGATATTATATTGGTTTTCATTTTCTATCATCTACAAGAGATTTCCCAAGTAGTTTTTCTTTGTTGCTTGTTTCCAAAAACACCTTGTTTCCACACTTGAGCTATCACCTATCCTATTCTATTAGGATCTTATTTTTGTGGAAAAAGAGAGATTGTTTGAGGTTAAGCCTCCAAGATTGTAAACCCTCCTTGCTTTTGTTGTATCCCTCTTTGGTAGAGGTTGATCGGAGTGGTATTGGTTTGGATCCCTCTTCGGTAGAGGTGATTGTGTCGGTTGTATTGGCTACGGGCCTTATCCCTCTTCGGTCGAGGTGGATTGTGGTTGTATTGCCTCGGTGGCATTGAGAGAGGAGTTCGGTACTCCTATAGTGGATTGGAAATCCTACACGGTGGTGTAGGCGGGGATGTAGAGCTAGGGGCTCGAACCTCGAAACATATCCTTGTGTTTGCGTTTGATCCAATATCTCTCAACTCTCTCTCTCTCTCTTTATTTTGTGCAAAGCATCATTCATTCATTCATATCTTATTACTTGCATTTGTGCCTTGCATATATTCATATTGATATATCATCTTATATGCTTGGTTGTTTGTGTGTGCCTCACTTGTACTTAATCAACAAGAGCTTCACATAGCACCTCAACCCATTCAAGGGGAATCAAGAGGAGTTAGTCCAGAGTCCTTCACGGGAAATTCGGCTACACTTGTTGATTGTATTAAGTGTGTTGTAAGATTTGCATTAGCTTCCGCATTTAGCGCATTTAGTTTCTAGATTAGCACTTACACCTATTCATCCCCCCCCTCTAGGTGTTTTTCAATCTTTTCCAAAGCTAACTCTAAGTTTTCAATTTTCTTTTAATCACTTTCTCACTCTCCATTCTCTTTTTCGACATAAAAAAAAACATCGACACCATTCTTTGCTTTTTAAACAAAAACACAAAAAGCTTTCATCGCATTCCTCCTTGTGGATACGACCCATTAGCCCAAAGCTAGACTGTAATTCTCACTACTTTCACTTGCAATTAGTATCGGACCACAAGTTAATCGGTCAGGTAGGAACAAAATACGGTGGAAGGAAGTCATGCGTAAGCAACAAGCTTTAATTACGTCAAATCACCAGATCTTCGAGGCGTAGCCTCTTAACCCCAATCTTAGACGCCGATTTGGTAAGATCTGCAACTTCCTCTCGAGGTCAATCTCTTAATGAGTCTAAGATGTCCCTAGGGGCCAACGTCTATCAAATTATATTTAGGTTTGGGTTGTGTGAGTGGGGAGGTGATTTTTGGGCTAAGGGAGGGTAATGACTTTCCCACCATATCTTGTACCGGGTTATGTCCTTATGTTCAATTCATGCAAGTGTGCAATATAGACAAGAATAATACACAAAGTGAGTAAATCAATCACGTGTTTGTCCTATGCTATATGCAATGTCATATGTACACCTCAGTCCAAATCACAATAACAGAACAAAATACAGTATATTGTAATAAAATCGACACGTGCCTACGATGCAAATATCTAAACCGTATTAAAGTGTTTAATTACTGATTTTAGTTCTTAATTATTGCAGTGTGTAGGCAATCAAAGTTGAAAACTAGCAGCAGAATATAGTAATATATGACAATTGGAAGTTCCATGCAGAAGATATAGGATCTAAACATAATGTCAAAATAATACTCAAACAAAGATAATTAGTGTTAAATAAAATAACTTGCAGGAAAGAAAATAAATCTCAGAAAATGCAAATGCAAATACAAGAGATTTTATCCTAGTTCGGTCCCCTTGACCTACATCCAGTCCCCAAGAAACCCGCTTGAGATTTTCCTTATCCTGATTTTGTACACCCAAAATCAACTCCTTGTACACCACTTGACAAACAACCTTTGCCAAATTCGTACAACTCTTCTCTACACCAAGAAGACAATTTTCTTGTATACCTCTTCTCAACATCAAAAAGATAACCTTGTACAATACTTCTCCTTGAGTGATTACAATATAACATATAAGCCTTGAGAACTTGTATGTGATCGTGAACAATGACTCTTATAGGTGGACTCTCAGAATTCTTTATAATAGGATTGGAATTTGTGTGAAGAACAGAAAGTGGAACTAGTTTTCTGAAAAAACAGAATTTTTCAACAAAATTTGGATAGAAACTAATGATATGAATTGGTGTGTTTAGCCTAAGATAACATCCCTATTTATAGCTGAAATCTATGGTCAGTTAGGGCAGTTATCAAGACAAATTTGAATATTAAAACATTAGATAAACACCAGAAAATAATAATTGTTTAATAGTCAGAAACTGTTATAAGTCGACTAGAGTAGGGAGTAAGTCGACTAGGGGAACAAGATTTGCCTGGGTTAGTCGACTAGTCAAAGAAGCAAGTCGACTATATTAAGACTGATACAGATATGTAAGTTTCTGGAAACTACTATTACTCGAGCAGCAGAAATGATTAGTCGATTACAACATGGTTAGTCGACTAGTAAAATTGATAAGTCGACTAATGCAGAAAGTTGATATCTTTTCTGGATAGGACTTAGTCGACTATAGACTTATGATAAGTCGACTATCAAGTGTATTAGTCGACTATAGAAAGGGTCAAGTCGACTAATAAGACTATTTGTGTGTGTGTGAGTTTCAAGGCTTTTAACATTCTATATAAAATACACAAAATAGCCAAATTATATTTGTTATCATCAAAATAAGTTCCAACAAAAGATAGGACCAGAACCCTAATTAGGGCCACGTTTTCGCGGCTTTTAAAGCCTGGCCGTGGCAAATATATGAGCAACAACTCCCTACTTTCTTGAGCAGGGAGATGCAAGTAAGCTTAGCTTTTTGCAATACTTAATTTCTATTAAAATTGCAATGCACACCAAAACAGAGCAGAAAATGTTAATAAAAACGTAAGTTCAAACCATTCCCATCTCCGGTAACGGCGCCAAAATTTTATCGGAGGGGAACCGTGCATGAAAACGTATATTTTTAAATCAATATTTTAAGTTATGATGCTTTGGCTTCCTCAATACTTTCGTTATAGTATATAGGCTATACGGGTAGAATCTACATGGACGGGAGGCGATAGAAACATTAACAGTTTGTCTTTACGTCATTTGTTAACAAGTTCTTCTTTGTTAAAGAAAGAGAAAAGAGAAAGAAAAGAAAATTAGAATGATCGGTGGAGAAGGTGAAGAAAATGACAAAGTGAGAACAATAAAGGAGTGGTTTTGGAATCTGTAAAACTAAAGAAAAAAAATAGAAATGAAGTGATTTAGAAAGTGGGCTTAAAAACAAATAGAAAAGAAGATGAAAATAAAGGTGAACTAAGAAGGTGGTGAAAACAGCGATAGAAAAATGATGAAAGAGTTTTGAAATTGATTTTTAAAACAAGATGAAAAGAGAAGAAAATTCATGGCTACTAACTATTAAGTGCTCCACTAATCATGCAAACTTTTTAGTGATTGATAGTTGCCTCTTCATATGGAATCTTGGCCATCACTAATCCTTGATTTTTTTGAAAAGACGATACAAAGCATGGCACATGAAATGATTTTTCACATTCAAACTTGCATCAAAAGCAAGCTAATGCAAACATTAAATTATCAAAACCATTAGAGCAATGCATGAAATAAGAGAGTTTGTTAGCAAGTTAGCAATATTAGAATCCACCATCATGAGCCATCAATGGATCTTGCAAGAACAAGGCCTTGAAGAGGCTATTAGATTCATCTGAATTATCAAGTAAGGGGTTAAATAATTAGTGGTTAGTAGTTAGATTGCCATGAAAGAAAGTTAGTCATGTTAGAGGTTAGAGCAGAAACCATGAAGGAAAGGAGGAATCTATCATAGATTGTCACTATCTATTATATTAATCTCTCTCTCAACTGAATCAACTTTGCCCTAATACATGATCTAAACAATAAGAAAATGCAAAATAAAAGAAGAAGAAGAAGAACTACACTACACTACACTAAAAAAAAGAAACCCTAGTCTATAGCTCTCCAACCTCATCTCTGGTCTGAAATTGCAATATTTATAAGCTGAAGAATGTTCTGGAAGACGATATGAGGCGACGCGTCGAAGATCGACGCGTGGCCCAACAACTTTGCCGCGGATTCGTGGCAATACCAGGGCCAAGAGCCCTAGTTCTTTTGGCCCTGGGGTTGTCCAACTACGAGTATCTCCTTTCTGGTCCCTGATTTCTAATATTTTCTCTGATTTCAACAGATTGGGCTTCAATTCTGGACTTCTAGTGGGCTCTATTTTGGATTCTTCTAGAAACACTTGGCCTCTAAGAAATCTCCGAAATAATCTTAAAATAGCAATGTTCAGCCTTTATTTACCATTCTGCCTTTCTTTTGATATATCTGCAATTAAGATCAAATACGGTTCAGAAGCGATATTTTATTCATACCTCGGTAGGAAAATACGATATGATGATGCAGAATTGTAGACTAATCATACCCTAGATCTCTTCCCTTTATGGTACTCAAACTGTCATGTCCAGTTTATCACCTCTAAATTTACGAGTCTATAACCTTGTTCTCATTCCCTCGTCAGGACCAGAAGTTCTTGTTGTCAAGTTAGTCAATCACTTCTGAACAGTGAATTGCGAGCGCGGTGTCTCTTAGTCAGTTATATTCGATTTATCACCTCTCAACCGATGGGTGCTCAGATCTAATTCACCCTTGCAGTCCCTAGTGGACTAGCTGCTATGTTAACATTATGACCTCTGGCAGTTGATTCAGAATTTAGTGTGCCTTAGTCCCTAACTTCTAGTTTATCATTTCTAAATAGACAGGTCCCTAAAATTGGTTTCACCTTCCTTTTGTCGCTAGTCCAGTTGTCACCTCTGAATGACAAAATTCTGAACTTGGTGGCTTCTCAATTGGTTATGTCCAGTCAAACATCTCTGAACCAACAGATAGTCAAGTCTCACCTTTTCTTTTACCATTATGTCCAGTTCACCACCTCTGAATGGTAGGGCTCTGAATTTGGTAGCTTCTCAATTGGTTATGTCCAGTCAATCACCTTTGAAGCAGTTGATGTTCGGATTTCGTCCTCCAGTCCTTTGTTGATTTTCATTTGTTCTCATGTCTAGTTCGTCACCTCTGAATAACAAATACTTCAAGTTTGGTAATCCTTAACCTATTATGTCCAGTCAGTCATCTCTGAACAGATAGATTACTAGACCTACCTTTCTTTCATCCCCTAATGGATCTTCTCTCCTAGACTAATTCCATCATATTCAAGATTAGTCTCAGTTTTGCTTTAATTCCTTCGGGAATTTTACTTGGTGAAAATTCACCTTTCCAAGTTCTTTCTGAAGAATTTACATGTTAAAGTTTTTCTTATATGGAAGACTTAAAAGCAAAGAGCGAAGAGAAAGAAGAAAAAAGGGCACCGACAAGTTATTGATCAAAAAGCAAATTTTATTGATTAATGAAAAGCATAAAGAAGATACAATGGTATTATGTCAAGATTATCTCTCATACAATTCAATCTTTACTTCAAAAGTAGGCGACTCGTTGCTCTACATCCAGAACAGTAGATTTACTTTCGCTCCTTTTGGGAATAGTGGCATTTCTGGAGGTCGAAATGCAGTAGGACATTCTGATTCCACCTAGCCAATTGGACACGAAAGGCCTCCCCCTGTACAAGGCCGTAGTTCTTTGCTTAATGGAATATTTTGCTATTAGAAAGTCATTCAATGCGCATGGGTTCTTCATTGTTGTCACTTTCTTGAGCAAGATTGGTGAAGGGAGGATCTAAGACTTTACTGGTGACATCTTTTTTCCTGTGACCTTCAAGTGTCCTGTGTAGAAACCCTGCAAAGGCGAGATATTGGTGGAAGCGATGACACAATTCCCCATATGTATTGAGCTTAGTAGCACAAGTCTGCAACCAAGTGGGCCACCTTGGATAAGCAACTGTCGGCCGACACCTGGTATGGCAATTCTAAATACAAAATTTGGCATCCTGAATATGGTCATATCATCATCTCTGAACGAGGTTGTGGAAATGATGCTGCAAAGTGTATGTTGGTCCCCGCCCAGAATTAGTGCCTTCTACTCCAGTGTGCTCTTGTGATAAGTAAAGCTTGAACTTGAAAAGGGGAAATGCATACTTATGTCCACCCTCTTCACCAAGTCAAAGAGATGTTCAATGGATTGGGAGCACGGTACACTACAAAACCGAGTCGAAGAGCAGCTCTCTGCTGGTTGACCGGCCGGTCGACGACGGCCATTTCCAGAGAGCAGAGCTCTCTGGACGGTCGACTGTCCGGTCGACCGGCCCACCAACCCAGGCTGCGTGCACATCCTATGCACGTTGGTCGACCGGACCGGTCGACCAACTTCTACTACGGTCGACCAATCCGGTCGAGCGGCAGACAGCCAGGTCAAACATTTTAGGGATTAAAAACTTTAGTTTTTTACTTCAATTAAATTTCATAAAATCACATAAATTTTATAAAAATCAGTTCTTATTAGATCTATGAAATACAAATATGTGTGAGTAAAATTCAACATATATTCTAAATGATTTGAACCATTTTTGTGTTCTTGAAGAGTTGCCTTAAACTAAAAACCGTATTTTTCAAACCTTGAATTTTTTGAAATGGAAAACCGTTTTCTTCAAAAGCTCATGCAAATACAAAAACATGATAATGGAACAACTTTGAAGCATATTGTATATGGATAAAATCCAATATACATATAAAGATTTATATCTATGTTTTTGATATGAAATCTAAAAATAAGTTTTGTTTAAATACAAGACTCCAACTCATGAAATAGACTATTAAAGTAAGTTTTTCTAAATAGATGAAACATAGATTATATAGATCAAATCTAATATACATTAAACCTTGTAAACTTTTGTTTAGATTCTATCTATTCATGAAAATCATATATATGAAAAACCGAAACCGGTTAAACCAAAAAATCAAAATATGAAACTTTTAACTTGTGTGCGTATTGTGAACTTGTGCATATCAACACTATCTAATCTTTAACATAAGATCTAAACTATAAACTAAACAAACTGATGTCTTCTTGTAGAACTCCGTCTCCAGGTCTACTCGATCCAAACACGATCCAACGAGCTTGACTCCAACCGAGTGCTAGATGCGATCTTGACGCTCGAGCTCTTGAATCACCATGTTTTATCTCCAAAACTCTTTTGTTGAAGCTAATCACCTACTAATATCTTGATCAAATATCTGAAACTAAATATCACAAGATTATTAGTAAACAATAACTATATGAGTTAATCATCATCAAAACTAGAGTGAAGGGCCTCTGGGCCAACAATCTCCTCCTTTTTTATGATGACGAAACTCATGGAGTTATATATGCATGGATTAAAGTTTAGTTTCATGGAAGCTCCCCCTTAACTCATGCATAGCAATAAACAATAAAGATATATCGTGAATGCTGAACATAAATATGCATAAACATGATATTTGATACCAATGAAATAAACATGCTCTTGATACCAACAAAAGATGCTCTTAATACCAATGGTAAAAGATAACAAATTTAACAAACATGCATATATAAAAACTCTAAATTTCTCTCCCCCTTTTTGTCAATTCATCAACTAAGGGGTACAAACACTAAAGATATAAATCATATTTTTCTTCCTTTTTGAATAAATCAAAACAATAAAGGTGTATATGCTTTATACATTCATGAAGAGGAGAGACGTGAAGCTAACTCCCCCTGTATACATGCATTTATATGAAAAGAGATGAATAAATCCCAACCACATAAAGCATAATATACAATGTATAAAAAGGAGATGTGAAGCTTCTCCTACACACGTGCAAGACATAAAGAAGAGCGGTCAAGCTCCTCAATATGAGATACACTCAACATAAATATATATAGAGAAGATGTTAAGCTTCCCTTGCATAAATATCAAAACATTTAATACTAATTTATGATATCAATTGAAAATAAACAAAAATTTAAGATACCAAAAGATACTAATTGAAAATATCCTGTAAACTTTTGATACCAATAGAAAATGAAACATTGTATGTTTTTTATACCAATTGAAATATATATGTATATAGAATCTTGATACCAATTGAAAACATCTTGTAATTTTGATACCAAATGAAAATATTTTATAATTTTCATATCAAATGAAAGTGAAAGTCAAATATTTTTATGTCAACATAACTCATTTCAATATAGATACCAATTTAAAATGAAATATGATACCAATTGAAAAACAAACCAAATATTTAGTTAAACAATTCATTTTACAATAAAGATACCAAATTTTAGAATAAAGTCAATTTAAGATTTTTGATATCAATATTGAAAATGTTAGCATATTTCCAAATTAAATATTTTTCATTAAGAGCATAGGAAACCAATTGAAAAATAATATACCAAATAATATCATTTTTCATCATAAAGATTGGGAGAAAGATACCAATTGAAAATACAATTGACTGAAAATTAAAACATGAAGTTTTCTCCCCCTTTATGAAATACCAATGAAAATGATGCATAAGCTTGTATAAAATACTAATTTGAAAACTAATAGTCATTAAGAAGTAAATCAAGTTTAGCATAAACATAATTTGTGCTTTAAGATGTAAAGATATAGTAAGCACAATCAAATCATATATATATGTATGAAAATGTAAATACCAATAGAAATTGATACCTTTGAAGTTTTGAAGCATACATATATAGAAAACCAAAGATGAGTATACAAACATGAAAATATCAATGGCATACCCATTGAAAATATGATGAGGATCAAGTGTATAACTCATTCTACCTCCCTTTCATGCACATATTTAAATAGATTTTCAAGAAGGGTATATAAGGCATGGTCGCCCATCCAACCGCCCTTCGATGGAAGGGGTTTTCAAAATAAGTTTGAAAATAATTTTAGCATAATTGAAAACTCTTCCAAAATAAAGAAATACGCAACTAGCTTTATGAAAAACTTGAAAACTAGTACGAAATCCTTCAAGTAAGGAATAGAAAAAGAATATATCCATGAAAATACGAAAATTACATAATCATCAACACTCAAAGTCTATATAGCACATAGAAAGCTCGTAAAAAGAAAAATCATGAGTAAACATCAAATAATGTGAGTGTACAAAGTCATGTAGTCAACAAAATCATGGAATGAGGCATTTAAGGTTCAATATGAAATTTCTTTATAAACATGAAAATCATTAAAATTTAATTTTCATTTAAACAATACTAACTCCAAAGCATATGTATGTTTTGTCAAAACTAAAGGTATACATACATATCCAAACACAATTGAGTCTATAAAGAGATTTTGCATGATAGGCAAATGACTCAAGGGTATACATGTATATCTTAAAGTTTTGACAAAATTAGCATATACATGAAGTTAAAACACATTATCATGAAAAACATGTACAAAAGGGAATACAAGTTTGAAATGCACTAATTATCAAAACTAGGCTATACTAGTACATCTAATGGGTACAAATGAGCAATCAAGCACAAACATATAATAATCAATTGTGACTCATTAGTTGTACAAGTATATACACAAGTTTTAATGAAGGTTACATTTAAACATGTAATCAAAACCATGAAGCATAAAAATCATAAACAAGAATCAATATAATCATTATGTAAATGTACATGTTTTAGAGTTATGATATACACAATAGTTAAACTTAGTGAGAACACAAAATATGGGTCCATATAAATATGGGTGTATCTCAAATACTAATCATGTATGTCATAAGTCTAATTATCATGGCATTTAACATAATAATCATAAAACACCAAAACATGCTAAAATCAATAAATGAAAGCATGTAAACATAAACAAGGAGTAAGAGATAGTTAACAAATTCAAGACGGCACATTTCTATATCTCCAAACCATGGTGGTCCTCCCACCAATCTCCCCTTGAAAGTGATGCATCCAAAATTGTCACCGTTAAGCTCGGAACGCATCCACTTCAAGGCACCAACACTCTCATGTTAAGTGAGAGCCCACATCTACATCAAAAATAGGAGTGGTTTTTGGAACCCATCCTCTTTTGGGTTCATGGGGGTTAGCTCCTTTCCTAACCCAAACAAATCTATTTGCAAAATTTGAATCATGTATCCTATCATAACAAAATTTTGTAACGTGGCCCTTACGTCCACAATGTGTATAAGTATACACATGAGCATACATTGTGTTCTGAGTGTGAACGTGAGGAACATGTGTATGCCATGGTTTCTGTGCATGCATAAGAGGAACATGTTTCCTTCGAAACATAGATTCCAAACGTGTGTGGTTCATGGCACATTTGCTCAAAGTGGAGCCCAAACAATCAACACCCTTCTTTAAAATGGATATATCATTTTCAATAATGGAAGAAGATGTGGATCATGTAATAGGTTTGCTAGATAATGAAACTATACTAGCATGGCAAACATGAGTATCTAAATCATTTTTCAAAAAAAAAATTTCATTAGAAATCAAATCCAATTTCTTTGAAATAGAAATAATTTTGTTTTTCAAAGAATCATTTTCTTTTAACACAAATTCAAGTTTTGAAGATAGAACCTCATTTTTCTTCAAAACAATTTCACTATCATTTTTATTTTTCAAAATATCATTTTTTTAGGGCAAGTTCAAGTTGGGATTTCAAAGAGTCCCTTTCATTTGAAATCTCATCCCTCTCTTACGAAAATAACATCAAGTTTAGAAGACAAATTTTTATTTTCTTCTTTTAGTGCAAAACTTTTCTTTTTCAAGAGATTATGTTTTTCTAACAATTTTTCACAACCTATAGCTAGTTCATGATTTACAGCATGTGCATCCATACACTCATTACAAGAAGAACTAGTAATATCATCTAGTTGAGTGTCTGAATATACCTCAAGGGAGTCATTCCCTTGGACCATGAAGCAACGTTGGTCGGACTCTTCTCTACTAGATTTCTCCTCCTCATTGATTAGTGTTTGTAGCTTGGGAGATGTCAAGGGTTTCACACTACAAAAGCGGAATCACAATGAGAAACCATAAACAAATATTCTTTACTAAGTGATTTTCTAAGTGCCTTTAGGGCTTGTGCATTAGCCTTTTTATGCTAGCCATTATCAAGATAAGATTTCTTGGTAGCGGCAAGGTGAACATGCATTCCTAGAGTCTGAGATACATACTCATATTAATCTTCCATACGTCGATGTTAGAAACATCAAACATAGGAGGGGCAAGGTAATCCATGAGTGTAAACAATATGTGTGCAAATGCAACTATAGATTAGCAACCAAAATCTCACTCCTAGGTGGTAAAACCTAATATCAGGAGCGTAGGCTCTGATACCAATTGAAAGTACACCTAGAGGGGGGTGAATAGGTGTAAGGCTAATCTAATAGCAAATAATGCAGAATTAAAAATTAATTGCAACACACTTAGTGTAACCAAAGAGTGTAGCCGAATTCTCGGTGAAAGGCTCTGCTGGAATATCTCCTCTAAATTCCTCTTAATAAGAGTTGGGGTGCTATGTAAAGCTCTCTTGGTTCAACACAAATGAGGCACACACACACAAGCAATACCAAGCATAAGTATGAATGAACAAAATGAATTAATGCAAGGCACAATATAAGAGAGAGTTTAGAGATAGTGGATCAAACGCAAACGCCGAGATATGTTTCGAGGTTCGAGCACCCAGCTCTACGTCCCCGCCTTCACACAGAAGGATTTCCACTATAGTGTCCACACAGGACTTCCCACACAGAGAACCTCCACTGAGAATTTGGGCAAATACAACTTGAGAGTACACAACTCCTCTCTCATCAAATACAACCTCTCACTAGAGGCAAGGCACAAAGCCAACACAATATCAACCTCTCACTAAAGGGATACCAACAAACTCAATCACCTCTACACTTAGAGGGATACTAGCAACCCAATTGCACAACCTCCTCTACACTTAGAGGGAAGGCACAAAGCCAAGCAAAGATAAGGGTTTACAACACTTGGTGGTTTCAACAAACCACAAACCAATTTTCTCACTAAACAAGATCCTATAGATAGGATAAATATGATAAGCTCAAGTGTGAGAAAATAAAGTGTTTGGAATAAAGAAAAATACTTGGGAAAATCTCTAAATAGATATTGAAATTTAGATCAAAAATCAATTCCTAAAAGACTCTATTTTCTTTGAAATTCCAACACTTTAAAAACAAATAAAGAATGATCTTTTAAACCCAAAAACTCTTTTGAAAACTTGCTGTTAAGCACTTGTAAAGGTGGATAAAATTGCTCTCTAAAAATTTAGTTAAAACAGCTCAAGAATGTGGGGTATTTATAGCCCCAAACAATTTCTACCCGTTAGCAGCAGGAAAGGGCAGATTTGCCCTTCCGGTCGACCGCCCGATCGACCGGACCAACGGTCATTTTTATGACCGTTGTGCCTCCAGACGACCGCCCAGTCGATCGGGACTGGATACAGAGAGCAGCAGCTCTCTACCGGTCGACCGGTGCCATTTCTAGAGAGCAGAGCTCTCTGGACGGTCGACCGCCCGGTCGACTGGCCAACCAGCCCAGGCTACGGGCACGTCCTGTGCACGTCGGTCGATCGGACCGGTCGACCGACTTCTGCTACGGTCGACCGGTCTGGTCGACCGGCAGACAGCCAGGTCAAACATTTTAGAGATTAAAAACTTGGATTTTTGACTTCAATTAAATCCCATAAAATCACATAAATTCCATAAAAATCTGTTCTTATTAGATCTTTAAAATACAAATATGTATGAGTAAAATTCAACACATATTCTAAACAATTTGAACCATTTTTGTGTTCTTCAAGATTTGCCTTAAACCAAAAACCATATTTTTCAAACCTTGAATTTTTGAAATGGAAAACCGTTTTCTTCAAAAGCTCATGCAAATACAAAAACATGATAATAGAATAACTTTGAAGCATATTGTATATGGATAAAATCCAATATACATATAAAGATTTATATCTATGTTTTTGATATGAAATTCAAAAATAAGTTTTGTTTAAATACAAAACTCCAACTCATAAAATAGACTATCAAAGTAAGTTTTTCTAAATAGATGAAGCATAGATGTATATAGATCAAATCTAATATACATTAAACCATGTAAACTTGTTTTGATTCTATCTATTCATGAAAACCATATATATGAAAAATCGAAACCGGTTAAACTGAAAAACCAAAATATAAAACTTTAAACTTGTGTGTGTATTGTGAACTTGAGCATATCAACACTATCTAATCTTTAACACAAGATCTAAACTATAAACTAAACAAACCGATATCTTCTTATAGAATTCCGTCTCCAAGTCGACTCGATCCAAACACGATCCAACGAGCTTGACTCCAACCGAGTGCTAGATGCGATCTTGACGCTCGAGCTCTTGAATCACCATATATTAGCTCCAAAATTCCTTTGTTGAAGCTAATCACCTACTAATATCTTGATCAAATATCTGAAACTAAATATCACAAGATTATTAGTAAACAATAACTACATGAGTTAATCATCATCAAAACTAGAATGAAGGGCCTCTGGGCCAACAGTTACACCCCATAAAGCCTATAAATGAATATTTCCAGGCAAACTAAGGGGCTGGCGGGCTGGCTGAAGATTTTAGAGGAGAAACTCGGCTACGAAAATTGGAGAGCCAAAGCTTTGAGAAGAGATCAATCTCTAACTTTCAAGCTTCTTTAGAGAACCTTGTTTCTCTCTTTTAGGGTGTGAATACTCTACGATCTTCCGATCTCAAGGAATGTCCGGAACTAGGCGAGAAGGAATTTCAGGCCGTAAACTTGAAGACTCATTGCTCGCATCAACAACGGACAAAGTGATCGCGCGCTGACCAGACTTCCATCGACACACTTCTCCAGAAATCTTAGAGGAGATTTCTACTTATATTTTTTTTCATTTTTTTTGTTCAATTACTTGTAATCTTCTCCTCAATTTTTTTATTAGTTTTCCCTTTGCAAATTAATAGAAAATAGCACCAAAATTGTGGAGATGGGTAAAGCAAACCTCAGAAAAGCCAACACAAATACACAAATTTTTGTGAAAAATCTGAAACGGTAAAACCACAGTGAGAAAATTTTCACTCTAATAATGACAATTACAATGGTGATTCTCTGGTGTGCTAAGGTTTTTGGGCTCAATTCTCCGTCCACTTTCACGTTGGAAGAGATCTACTATTTATACAGGTAGTGTCTATTGGATAAGACTGCAGAGTTCAGATCTGTTTAAACATTTATCTGCTTATCACAGAAGCGGTTAGAGCTGAACATTTAGGTTTGAATTAGTTTGGCGAGAGTCATCTTTATCTGATAGTCCACATCTAATTATTGATGTGGTTGATCTATTCTCGAGTGGTAACTGCCGAGTTTAAATGAAGATTTAGCTTAGAGATAGGGATTTTCACAACTGATTCTATCTTTTTCTTCTAGCTACCTGAAATGCTTGGAGTTTGAATGACATAAGAACTCTCACTCAGAAGTTCTAAAAGCGGCCACGCGGCACGCGCCTGTTTGGTGCTGGGTGAACACGTGGCGTGATCTTGAGAGGGTTGAAAACTGACCACTACAGATGCCCCATTTGCGTCCCTCTCTTTGGAGGAGGTCGGGAACCTTCTCTCGGGAGTTATGGGTTCCCGGAAACTCTGATAGAGAGGAGAGCAGATAGAGAAGGGAACTCTGGGCCTAGATTCGAGTCGACTGTTGTCACTTTGATTTTGTCTTTTAGTGGCGTGTGTGGATCTACAGGCTGGCAGAGCTTTAAAAGAACGTCTTATCTGTAGTCACGTCGTCAATTAATCACAATTTTTTGAGGAGTTGCGGCGTTCAATGATGGTATGGTGTATCCAGTGCGATAGTTCGGATCCGAACCATCATGACACGTGTAAGCTGCTGATCGAGTGGCTCTTCATATTCTTTGAGGATTAGAATTCTGAACGGTTGATGCTTGGGCTTTTTTCCCCTCTATAAATAAGGCGGAACTCTTCAGGGAAGTTCTAAGCTGCTTCTTGAAAATTTCTTATTTCTAAGATTTCGCTTTATTCTGCGGGCGGTGATGTCTCCTCCCTTCTTCGTCTAGTGGAGGAAGGAGAGGGAGAAGATGGTGATGGTTGTTTGCGCTCCTGATGTTCAGGAGTTCGCTTGTCAAGGAGCTTTGGTTTTCACGATGGGCTTGTCTAGAAGCTTTGGCTTCCGTGACGAAGCCCTACTATCAGGAAGGACAGGGAATATTTCAGTTCTGCTTGGTATGCACATCTGGCCTCTGACCAGATCAAGCTAGGCAGGGTTGGGGCTCGACGCCCCTTCCTTCCTTGCGACGATCATGGAGCAAGGAGCATAGGCATATTTGATGATGATTTTGATCCCTAAAATTGGCTGTCTGTACTCCTATTCAGCAATTTAAAAACAAAAGTCTGTACTCCTATTCAGCAATTTAAAAACAAAAGGCTTGTTTAGATCAACAATATTTTATTATTCATCCAGACTTAGGATTTGAAAATTTTGATATTTTGGCATGGTAGAAATCAAAGGTATCAACTTATCATGTACTTTCCATCATGGCACATGATTTACTAACCCCTCCGACATTTACAGTAGCATCAGTGTCTCCTTTTAGTACCGGTGGTCGAGTGCTGCAGAATATGAGGAATCGTCGAGTGTCAGATGCAATCAAGATGACCAAATGCGAGAATAATTGGTTGGATGCGAAAAAGAGAAGTCAAAATAAAACAAGTGACGATCTCATTGAAGACTCCCTAGAAGATAAATGAAGACCACTGCAAGACTTGTAATTTTTTTATTTCTGAATGATAAAATGTTTGAAGACTTATAATTTTTTTTATTAATGAATAATAAGTTTCAAAATTTTAAATTTATAGTTCAATTGTATTTGACAAATTGTATCTATTTATCTATTTTATTGGATTATTAGTAATAAAAATTTACATTTTATTTCACAATCTGAAGTCTTCTTTGTCAATTTTTCTTTTAGAATTTATTATAAAGTATCAAGCTTTATAATTTTTAACATAGGAGTTTTTAAGAAATTTTAAAGTTTTTTTTGAATTTTTAGCACGAACTTAGGTTTTTTGAGATTTTTAAAATTTTTTTTATAAATTAATCGGGCCGGCTTGGCCTGGGTCTGGCACGGACCCAGTCCGGCGGGGCCGCGGGTCGGACCCCTGTCCAGCAAACTAGACCCGGGCCTGACCCTGGCTGGGCTGTCCGCATTTTTACGGGCAGGGCGATCTGAGCTCCTCGACCATTGGCTGCCATGCCTGACCCATTTGGCATCTCTACATTTCACAGTCCCAATAATCTAACAACAACATTTCATTTGTCATCTGATCTCGCAATTTAAAAACAATCAACAATATTTTGTTTTTGATTAGCAAAAACAAAAAGAAAATTCACCGTTGATTAGTGTCTATAAAATTCCTAATTCTAAGGAACAAAAGCTTGTTTGGATCACCTAAAATTCACGTCGAAAACATTGTTCACCTTTCCATGTCAGTTTTTTTTCTCAAGTAACGTTTGGTTGCAAAAAAAAAACTCGAAAACTCTTGTGAGCCTCGTGAACAGCGCGAGACTTTTTTCTCCAAAGATTTTAACCCGCTGGGACTGAGAAATCTTCTAAAATCACTATTCACATGTAATTGTAAACAATATAATTTCACGAATAAAAGATTTCACCAACCTCCACCTCATTTTCTCCAAATAATTTCTCTCCACCAAACACCCCAAAAAGCAACGAGGGAAATTTGATCAGTAAAAACTTGCTGTCAAAACTCAGAAGCTTTGACTTTGACCCCCGGATTCCCTCGCCTAAAATATATGCGAAGAGGGAAGACACAATATCAGGACGACTAGACTATCAACAAAAAAACAGATAAAAGAAAAAATAAATTAAAAAAAAAGCTCAGAGGCTGGCAGGTCCCTCGACTTTTGTTGGTAGCAAGAAAAAGGAAAGAAAAGAGGGATCCTGGATCTGATCTGAGAGAGGAGAAGAGAGATGATGAAGATGAGAGATCTCCTCCTCTTGTTCTTGGCGTTGGCCTTGGCGTTGGGCGCGAAGGCGGTGTGGCTGGACCTGCCGCCGAGCGGGACCAAGTGCGTGTCGGAGGAGATCCAGCCCAACGTCGTCGTCCTCGCCGATTACTCCGTCGTCTACGAGGGCCCAACCCTCTCCAGCGTCACCATCGCCGCCAAGGTACCATTTTTATTGTCATCTTCTTTTTTCTTAAATTAGAAGGAGAGGTCGATCTGATCTGAAAAGGAAGGTTTCGAGTCGATAAATTTTTGATTAGAGGCCCGATCTGAGTTTTTGGATGATACTGATTGCTATAGATTTTTGTAGTGATAAAAATTTGACCCCGTCCTAGATGGCAACACGTGTATCTTACCTTCTAACTCTTTGAAGTACATACAGTTCTCTTCTGAAGTTCATGTTGTTCCCGACCTCCTCCAGTAATTTTCCGCTTCGAGACCTCCTCTGTCTGAAGCCTTCAGCTTCGAACCAAGCAGCTCTAGCAACAGTTCTCCCTCGATCTCCGTCGACGGTTACACAGTCTTACATTCCTTCACGTTCATAATGTGTGACGCCATTCAATGTGGACAGTTATTGTAGTAGCTGCATACAATCCCAATAAACCAGCACTACTGATTACGACCGTTACAATTAGTCGACATGTGCAAATATTGCAGTGACGAAGATCTCACCCACGCTATCTGTCATCATGCCAACAACTCGATTGAGCATAAGTAAACCTCATTCTCCAATGAAGAGAGAGATTCAAGCCTTAAGGTAAAAACCCTGAGATTCATTCAAAATCCCCACCTCTAAAAGAACCAAATTCTGATCAATACTAATCTTTTAGATTCTTATACTCCTTATTATAATTTGAGAGTTATAGTGAAGTTTCTCTTCTTCTCCGTGTTTTTTCCCGATTAAGAGTTCCACGTAAAATCATGTGTCTCTTTTTATGTTGTGCTTTCTTTATGCGCGCTACTCCAACTTGATCTATCACTTGTGGTGAGGATCGATCGTCCAATCACTTGTGGAGGAAAATCACCGCCACAAACTAGCGCTTTTATTGAGAGTTGAATCCCAGCACTCAAGGTCTCCCTCCCAAAAAATCACAAAACCTTTCTAAAAAACCCTCTTCCACAGCGCTGATGGCCCAAGAAAGAAAGCCATCACGCTTAAAGACACAACGTCTAAAGGCAAGGCCATCATCACCCTCTTCCAACCATTGCAGCAGCACGAAGACCAGTTCTTCTAGATGCTCACCAACATGAAGAGCAGATGAAGAAGCACCAAGCCCAGTCAAATCTTGATCGGGAGTAGGTGGCTCTCGACCGCGAGAATGTCATCTGTTAACATAAGGCATTGAGGCAGCTCAATAGTCAACTCCAAGTTCAAATTACTGCCCTTCAAAACACCTCGACGCCGACGCAATCGGAGAGCGAGCCTAGAACCAGAGAATTTCCCGACATCTGGACTTTCGACGAGTTGATCCAAAGACGGATCAAGGAGCCTAAGTTGCAGTTCGACAGTCGATCAACGCTTTCAACTTGAAACTCTCTGATTTTTCTCTCTTTGAAGAGATCCTGGAGTGCGAGTTCCCGAAGAAGTTCTCGACTCCAACTTTCGACTACTACAGAGTGATCGACCCAGTTTAACACATCAGGTATTTTCGGGACAAGATGGTGATTTACTCCTACAACGATCCGATTATACACCGCACCTTCTCTTCCAGTCTGAAAGGTGTGGTCTCAAATTGGTTTTACTCTCTGCGTTCGCATTCTCTTTACAATTTTTAGGAGGTGACCGAAGCGTTTCTCACCCAATACGCATCTAGCCGGGATACTAAGAGGAACATCCATCATCTTCTTATCGTCAAGATGAGGTAGACTGACAACCTCAAATCTTACAACAGCTATTTCCAGAGACAATTGGCCAAGGTCCCTAATTGTGGTGAGGACGTCTCTGCACTCGCGTTCATTAGTGGGCTGCAAGTATCTCACCCCTTGTACAAACATCTTCTGAAGCACTACGTCACCCAATGAGCGAGGTTTTATCCCGAGCTCAACCCTACATCCAGTTGGAAGAGGCAATGAAGACTTCCTCTAACCACTCCGCGAAGCCCAGCGACCATGGTTCACAGTCGCAGTCTCGGTCGCCGACTCGGCGGGCACTGAAACGGATCGGTATCGGGTGATACGCGTAAAATGCTACATAGAAAGCTCAAAAAATTTTGAAAAAAATCACGAAAAATCTTAAAAAAATGTAGACATCTACATTCATGTATCACATGTCCAAAATATATCACCTAGCACACTAAACATAAAGTGAAAGAATAAATACACGCGTCGTCGGTATAAGCACATCAAAATATATGCACAATATAGTAAATTGCACAAACTACATTCATAAATACATGCTAATATAGTTATTTCCACATTGAATTGCGATGAGGCACAAAATCAGCATCATAATGCCAAGTCAACCGAGTCAACTCCGATTTTCGGCCGAGTCAGTCTCCTCTGAGTTGAGTCGACCGACTTGTGACTCGGACTCGTCTTGGAGCAGGCCGAGACAGATACGACTCGGCCAACTCGTCTCCGACTCGGCCGAGTCTTTGAACCGTGCCAGCGACCACAGAGGAAAATCGAAGTTTCTGCACATGCCCAAGGACAGAAAGGTCACAGAAAAATTATAAAATAAACTTAGGCTGAGTTTGGATGTTTGGATTAAGAAGTCGGCTTGAAGAATGCCGAAGCCACTTTCCAGCGGATGGTCAATTAAATTTTTAAGGAGCTGATCGGGAACACAATGGAGGTATACGTTGACGACATGCTTGTAAAGAGTCTCGATCACTTCGACCATTTGAAGCACTTGAGGGATGCATTCGCTTTCCAAAAATTCAATATGGAGTTCAATTCCGAGAAGTATACTTTCAGAGTGGCTTCTGGCAAGTTTCTCAGATATCTGCTCACTCAATGGGTAATCAATGCCAACCCCTTCAAGATATCCGCCATATTGGAGATGAAGTCCCTGACCACTGTGAAGGAGGTCCAAATCCTCAACGGCCGCCTCGCTGCCCTCAACCGCTTCCTCAACAGGTCAACTGACAAGTGCAAACCGTTCTTCCTGGCCATCAAGAAGAAGAGAGCTGACTTTTGCTGGTACGATCAGTGCGAAGCGGCATTTCAAAGTCTGAAGGCTTATCTGGCATCTTCTTCACTTCTATCCAAGCCACTTTTTGACAAAATGTTGTTCCTCTACCTCACAGGCTCTGACACTGTGGTGAACGCAACTTTGGTTCGAGAAGAGGGGATATCCAAAAGTCGGTCTACTATGTCAGCAAGGCCTTGATCGATGCTCAAACAAGGCACACAAGGATTGAAAAGCTAGCATTTGCTCTCTTCGACACCACGAGAAAGTTAAAGCACTACTTTCAATCATTCCCTATCGTCGTGCTGACAGAGTACCCACTGAGGATCATTGTGGACAATCTCGAGACTAATGGCAGAATTGCGAAGTGGGTTACGAAGATCAGGCCCCTAGGAGTCACCTTTGAGTCGAGGATATCCTGACGGACTTTATTGCTGAGTTCACAGCAGGATCTCCATCACAGAGCAACATTTAAGACAGCGTTGATCCTGAACGTGGACGGAGCATCAAATGGCAAGGGCACAGAGTTGGGATAGTCCTCACTAACCCAGAAGAATCCATCATCGAGCAGTCTTACACCCTCGGGTTCCGAGCACCAATAACAAGGTTGAGTACTATGTAGCACGGACACTTCTATCATGAAGCCGTGTTGTATTCGAAATGTGTAAGACACACATGTCATGTGTATTTTTAAGAATTTGCCATGTGTCCACATGTCGTGTCTATTTCAACATTGTCGTGTCTGTACAACATAAGCCGAGTATGAAGCAGTCATTGCAGGCCTTAAGATGACGACTACCCTCGGGGTCGTGGAGCTTGAAATTTGATGTGATTCACTGCTCATAGTGAGTCAATCAAAAGGGAACACACAACCAAAGACGATCAGACGGTCGCATACTTGAAAATCGTCATAACTTGGAAAGCCAAATTTTCACGTTGCAACTTCAAATAGATCTCGAGATCGAGAACAGGCACGCAGACCCCCTGGCCACACTAGCCTCAGTTGTCAACTTCAAATTTAGACACGAGATTTCCGTCGAACACATCCTGAAGCCGAGCATTCACAATTCCGACGAGGAAGTCTTGCGTCTAGATTTATCTCGAGGGTGGAGGGATCCTATCATATCTTTTCTCAAAGATGGGATGCTCCCCGACGACAAGGACGAAGTTCAGAAGTTACAACATCTCGCCACCAGATACTAACTCTTCAGAGGACTCACATACAAGAAGTCATACTTAAGGCTGCACTCTGACCTATACTTAAGGTGCTTCGTGCCGGAGGAAGCTAGGAGCGTGATGCCGGAGACCCATGATGGTGACTGTGGGAACCATGCGGGAGGGCAGTCTCTCGCCTACAAAGCCATCAATCAAGGATACTATTGGCCAAAGATGTTCGATGACGCCAAGGAGTACATAAAGAAATACCTGCAATGTCAAAAGTTTGCTCCGTCTTCAAACAGACCCAGCACGGACCTCCACGCTCTGCGGAGTCGCTGGCCCTTCATGCACTGGGGGCTTGACGTGGCAGGCCCTCTTTCCAAGCACTGCCTCAATTCAGATTCCTACTGGTGGTCACGGACTACTTCACTGAGTGGATGAAAGCAGTGCCACTCTCCAATGTCACAAGGCAACAAATTGTCAAGTTTCTCTGACAAAATATCGTGTGCCACTTCGGACTTCCTCATATCATTATCTCTGACAATGGGACCAACTTTGCAAGCAAGCAAGTGGCGAGCTTCTGTTCTAAGTATAAGATCACCCACTGGTTCTTCACCCTTACTATCCACAAGGCAACGGTCAGGCCGAGATCTGCAATTGCACTATCCTCGACAGCCTGTGCGAGAGTCTTGATAAAACGAAGGGCAAGTAGGTGGAGAAACTTCCTGGAGTGACAGGACTACCAAACACATCTCGACGGGTGAGACTCCATTCTCATTTGCTTATGGGACGGAAGCCATCATCTCTGTCGACGTCTACATGCCAACACTCCACACAAGAAAAATTGATCAGGGCCAGAACGCCATCCAACTTCGCCTAGCCCAAGATCAGTTGGAGAAGAGATGATAGGAAGCTCACATGCGCATTACAGCTAACTAGCAACAAATTAAGGCCGCCCATCACAAGAAAGTGAGAGCCCGTGAATTTCAAGTTGGTGACCTAGTCCTAAGGCGCATCATCCAGAGCACTAAGGAGAAAAATGCGGGGAAGCTCGGACCAAACTGGAAAGGGTCTGTACATTGTGGCCACCAAAGGAGGCAATGGCTCATACACCTGGGCCGATCAAGACGGGAAGACGCTGAGAAGCAATAAAACTCTTTCATTTGAAACGATACTATGTATAAACATCTCATTATATTCAATGAAAAAGTTTGCTATTGTGCACCATCTCTTTCTCAACTACATCTTGGAAATGTGTCAAAAGGCCTATATCGGGTTCTTACCCTGAAGGACAAGACTACACGGAGACTCCTGAAAGACGGAAGTCCTCCTTGCGGCTCCTATAGCTTATATTGGGCCCTCGTCCTGATGGCTACTCTGGGAACAACCTATAGCGGGCTCTCGCCTTGATGGCACCTTCTCGGTGAGTCTCCTAAGATGGATACTCACTCAACGGCTTATAGCGGGTTCTCACTCTGACGGCCAAGCCTATGAGGAGACTCTACTGAAAGACGGAAGTCCTCTCTGCGGCTCCTCCGAGAACAGCCTATAGCGAGCCCTCGCCGTGATGGCTACCCCTTCTCGAGGAGTCTCCTGAGACGGAGACTGCCTATAGCGGGTTCTCACCTTGACGGCTAAGCCTACGCGGAGACTCTCTTGAAAGACGAAAGTCTTCTCCTGCGGCTCCTGTAGCCTATATCGAGCCCTCGTCCTGACGGCTACTCGGGAAACAGCTTGTAGCGGGCCCTCGCCTTGATGGCTACTCAGAGAGTCTCCTGTGACGGAGACTCGCCCACCGGCCTGTAGCGGATTCTCACCCTGACGGCCAAGCCTACCCTTACTTGGAGATTCTCTCGCAAGGTAGAAGTCCTCCCATTAGCCCTGACAACCGTCAAGCGACTCCAACAACTGTTAACTCGGCACGTGTTGTGCGATAACTGCTGATCTGAGCCGTTATCCTCACCAACCAGTGCGATTTCTGAAGATCATGCACCACTTACCAATTGTAGCTGGGGCGTAACACAGTTACGAGCGTGGGCTGATCCATTGGCGGAGATCTCGGAGACCACGACTCAGCTCTTCAACCCTCAACTATAAAAGTTGATCTCTTCCTTCTTTGCATGGAATCTAACTCTAGAGAATTAAATTTGTAATAGAGTATTAGGAACTCCTCATAATCTCTTTGATTTAGTGAAATCTCTCTCTCTCTGCTCCGTGGTTTTTCTCTCGTGTTTCCCACGTAATTCTTTGGTGTTTGTGTTTGATTTATATTCCTATTCACGATTTGAGTGTAGATAAATTCTCCAGAGGAATTTACCTCTGCAATGATTTTAAGAGATTTTCATGCTTTCTTATCTATCCAAACATTCATCGAAAATATTTCATTAATTACTTTTTCAGTGTCCACATAAAATCACATATTTTCGTTATTTTGTTAGGTATCTAACCACACCCTTAAGGTAAAAGAAGGGGTGTAGTCCCTTATTGTTTCTCTTCTCATCTCCTATCCCTTGTGCCTGCAAGCTCTGTTGTAGATCACCATAGCCTCAAACCACCATCATCTGTGACACCCGCACCACATCGAGTTCGTCTTGTTTTTTTCCTTGTCTTTTGCTTCAGATTTTGAGTTCCTCGCCACAATTTGCATGATTTTCTTTTCTCCAATTCGTGTTGTTGCTGGTCTCAATTTGGTGCGGAGTTCTTTTATCTGTTGATTTCTCTATTAATCTCTCTTGATTTTCATCTTATGACCTTCTTTGGTTTCCTTTTCTCTTGATCTCTCGTTTGGCATCTCTGAAAGCTTCTTCTTCCTTTTTTATCTTTCTTTGCTAGAATCCCTTTTAACTACAGAAGAGCAGAATGTTGGCCTTAGTATCAAACAGTTTTTACCTTCTGGCCATGTGGGTGGCCTTCAACAAGTCAGGTGGTCATTTGTAAGAGACAATGGCCTTTTAACATTCTATATACAACTTCAACTTCTTTGTATGTGAAACTTATTTTGTTGTCTAGTATTATAATCTATTCTGAGAAACTTCAATAAGACATGGTATTTGATAAATTTAGCATCTAGGTGTAGAATTCATGTCTAGTATCACAATATCATGGAGTACCATGCCAATTTGTATATTTTATAATATTTACAAAGAATAAAAATATAGAAAATTCATGAAGCTCACTTCACGCCTTGAGGCTTATGCCTCACCTCGTAAAGGGGTTAACTGCTTTGCCTCATTCTTCCGCCTTTTTAAATGCCTGGTATCATCATAATATCATGGTATGTCTTATCATAATATCATAATTAATTATTGTTTATGGAACGAGGAAAGCGGGGATATCATGGTATGTCTCATTATAATATTATAATTAGTTTATGTAAAAATTCAGTTTGATAGACGTTCATATGTCTCATCGTAATATCATTGTATTTTTCTCCTTATAATATCATAATTAATTGTTGTAACGTCCATCCTACTCTATCATTGGAGCTGACAAGCCATGTCTTTGGGATCTCAATTTTTTAATAATGTGGCGCTGGAAAACACTTTTAAAGGTCAACATCATAGCCTTGCAATATATGGGAATCCTTTTTGGTTCCTTTAGTTCTCTTAAATGCTCAACCCTTTTGTATTGCATACTATTCATGTTGCTTCACGTGTTTGCCTAAAGAATATTGATAGTGTTACAAATACACTCTGTTTGCTTTTTACAGTTCTTATACGCGGTCTTCTGTTTTAGTTCATGGTCTTTGTACGCCTGTATTAGGAAATTAGCTGCTTTCATCCACACAATGTGTTGAATGTTCCTGTTACTCTGGTAGTTCACCTGCAGCATCTTTCAGAAATTTGGGTGCCTGCTGTTCTTGTTGGAATCAGCACCCAGGTAATAAGGGAAAAGGTTTTCCTGCGTATAATGGTTTTTTATGAATAGCTGCATTCACGATAGGCAATCGGATATTGGGAAGCAAATGATTGTCAGTGTTTAATGGAATTGACACTCCTATTATGATATTCTACCAGGAGATGAGAGACTGAACTCGTGATCTTCTTGCAGGTGACTTCACCATACGGGAACACGCTTCATCACAAAGAAAATGTTAAAACGGGCCAGTTTGCATTTACAACAACAGAGCCCGGTAATTATCTTGCATGTTTCTGGATAGACAGTGCTGATAAAGGCGTAGGAGCAAGTGTTAATCTCGATTGGAAGATTGGAATTGCTGCCAAGGACTGGGATTCTGTTGCTAGAAAAGAAAAGATCGAGGTTAGCTCTTGAATGACAGCTACAATAGTGTAACTTTTGTGTCTGTGTGTGTTTTATTTGTTATTTTTTTAATGTTATTTATGCCCGGAGTATCCAATATACACTAGGACACAGCTAGTATAGTTGTGATTAGGGTTGATAATGAGCTAGGGTTGTGCCAGGCTCAGGGTCGGCCTTGAGGTCGGCCCAAAAGCTTTTTGGGCCTTAATTCTGGATCAACCCCAGCCCTAGGTCTTAAACCAGCCAGCCCTGACCCCATCCTGGTGAGCTGGCTGTTTATAAATTGAAAGAAAAGAAAAGAACAGAAAGAAAAAGAATATAAGGTTACCATGAGATGTTTCGTGTGTTCTCTCAGCCTCTTCCCGTCTCTCTCAGCCACACAGTTTTTCTAGGAATAGGGATCTTTAGAATTCTATAAATTATGAGGTAATAATAATATTGATTGGGGAATCGCTACATTGGGTATTAATTTTCGGCTCATAGGCAGCCCAGAAGCGGGCCTTCTTCAGGGCTGGTGTTGGGGCTGGGTCTTGGCTTAGAGTAGGCTCCAGCCCCGGCCTCAAAAGAAAATGCACCTAAAATGAGGCCCCAACCCCCGTCCAATTTTTTGCAGGGCTGAAGCAAGACCGGCTACTTTTCTGGCCGGTCCGGGGGCCTCGTCCGGCCGCAACCCGTTTTCATCCTTTCACTGTGATAGATTGGTACATGGGTACAAGGCATCTGACAAGTGTAAAGCACCAAGCACAACAATGATACACCGATATCGGGTCGTTTGCGTGTTTCTCCATATTGGTGGATTTATGGTCAGTAATCATGCTGAACTTCATCATTGTAGGGCGTCGGGCTCGAGCTGACAAAACTGGAAGCACTAGTGCAGGCAATCCATGAGAACTTGATGTATCTTAGGACCAGGTACAAATGATAATTCATTTGATTTGTTCTGTAGACAAGATTTTGTGGTGACTTCAGAATGCTTATGCTTGTATGTGCTCAAGTTTGAGGATAGTTTTTTTTTGACTTGTGATGCTGCAGGGAAGCAGAGATGAGGGAGGTCAGTGAGAAGACGAATGCTAGGGTTGCATGGTTCAGTATCATGTCCCTCGGTGTTTGCATTGTGGTTTCCGTCTTGCAGTTATGGCACCTCAAGACCTTCTTTCGGAAGAAGAAGCTCATCTAGGCAGTTGATGACACACTATAGGGCACAGGCACACTACCATTTCCTGTTGCATGGATGTTCAGAACATAGCCTTTTTTGTAGTTTTTCATATTTATACATTTGATGATTCACAATAGCTTGTACTTCCCTAATTCTGCGTGCAACCTAACCTATCCCTGATTTCGCCGTATTTCTCGTACTGCAAGTGTTACTTGTATCAACTGGGCCCAGTTGCAGCCGAAGGTATTATTCGTAGTAATAGACGTTTGTTGCTGGACCATTTATGCATTTGTACAAGTTACGTCCAAGTGTATGGTGAACCACCAACTCATACAACTCTACCCTTTAGTAAGGATTCGAGTTTTTTCGCTCACTGCCTTTTGCTTACCGTGCCGGTAAGCCGTCCGATGGGGGCCCACCCCATCAGACGGCTCACCGCGCGTTGACACGAAGAGCAAAAAGTTTATCTGAGGATTCAGGGGTCTGCAGAGGTTTTGGAGCACTTTTAAATCCCAGTGGAAAAAATCGAGCCGGTCCGGCTTCTGGGCCCTGGCTTTTGGGTTGGTTCCAACGGTCAGGTGGGTTGGTCGGATTAAATTTCAAAATTAGTGAATTAATTGCATTTTATTTATATATTTGGAATTTTAATAATAAATAGGTAAACGTTACATTATTATATATATATACTTTTTTCTGTGTCTGTCTAGTTGTTGTGTGTTGGGCATATCCTCGCGTGAGAACTCGAACTCGTGACATGCTATGGGAAGTAGGGCCCAACAATTCAAATAGAGCCACTAAGTCACTTGCGAGGAAGTTAAGTTACAACAACTAAAGTAGGCGCTCAGACCGAAAATTCTGATTATGTCGGCGTTTTAACTGTTTAGCCCTCCCGGGTTCTGTTGGGTTGGTTCCTATTTGCTTGCTGGGGTATATTTATTTGGGGCTTTTCGTGTCAAATTCTGGTTCCAAGCTAGGTGGGGATATTCTGTTCCGGTTCGCACTGTGGATTTCGTGGGGGCTCTTGTCTGATGTTATCTATGTTGTGTTTTTTTGTTGTGTAGGTGTTACTGCTCCGAGGAGCATTTTCTTTTTATTTTTTCCCCTTTTGGGTCGGTCGTAGGTAGCTGTGGAGTGCGGCTATTGACATCCACAAAAAAACTTAACACACCTTATTACATAACACACTCACAAAATTGCTAAACACACTCCTCAAAATTACCTAAAATTATTCAAACTATCCTTACATTCTTAAATCATTTTTTTCCCAAATCCACCCCCTCCAATCCCCTCCCCCGCCACCCTCGGCTTCCACCTCATCCTCTCCACTCCCCCAATTTCGCTCCCAATGGCGCTCAAAATTCAGAAAAGTACCCTTCTAGTTGCCCTGAGATGATCATGCTTCTAGTCAAAAGGGCAGCAGAAATAATAAATGATCATGCTTCAGGCAGCCATCTACTGCAAATTTGCAATTGTAGGTAGAAAAAGATAGTGAGGTATCAGGAAAAAGGACCATGGTAATTTGAAGCATATGAGAATTGAAAACAGAGAGAAAGAAAATATCTGTACAATAAAAGATGGCAATTCACATAAGAGGGAGGCAGTTTGCACTTCAAATCTCTTAAGGATGGTAGCGGGGAAAAAAATTAAAGCAAATATAACCCAATATACCAACCAATCTCTCAGTCTACATAACTCGCTGTCAATGGAAATCCTTTGTCTTGTTAGCAAAAGAGAAAATGCCAGTAATTACACAACTTTGGGATGCAACTGATGCTTCGGCTCTGTTGTCAAGGTGGACAGAACTCGAGCTCTCCCTTGGGGACTCAATATCCATGCTTTTTGTGTGGTTCCTTCGGCTTCTTCGGTCCTGTTAAACAATGTAGAAACTGCAATTATATGAAACAATTCAATCAGGAGAATTGTAATATAAGATTGCAGTTTAACAGTTTATGACCTCACGAAAAAGATTTTCTTCTGCTTCCAGCATTCTAACAGCATGACCATCTTAAGCCTTTTCTCTCAGAGCAACTGGAAGGGTTCGCTTGAGAAGAAAATCCCAGGTGACGGAGATCCGGTCAGCAGTGGTGAAGGAGGTGAAGGAGATACCAAAAAAAAAAAAAAAGCGCCCAGGCCTATTTTAGTCTTTTCAAGCTTAAAAATGTCTAATAAATTTTAATCTCAAAAGTGGATGTGTTAAGTACTTTTGTGGGTGTCAATAGTAGTCGCACTCTCATAGGGATGGGCTAAAAGAGCAAAGGGTAAAAAGAAAAAGGGAAAAAAATGAATTGCTGCTGCTCTCAGTTCCGGTCGACCCGCTCGGTCGACCGGCCATCTGCCAGGTCAAGGCGTGCACGCTGTGCACGTCGGTCGACCGGTCCGGTCGACCGACTTCAGGTATAGTCGACTATACAGTCGACTTGCTGAAGCCTGAAACAGAATTCTGGGATTTAAAACATGGTCTTTTTGGCTCAAATAAAATCCCATAAAATACTGAAAAATTTACAAAAATAGTTTCAATATTATACTATGATAATCAAACATGCTTGCACAAAATCAAGGCATGTTACATATGATTTGGACTATTTTTGTAACTTGGAAAAATTGGCTCAAATGAAAACAGTATTTTCCTAAAACTTGTTTTCCAAACTTTGTTTTTCCAAAACTTCTCCAAATATAAAAACAAGATATTGTAATTCATTTTAAGGCATAGTGTGTATGGATATGATCTCAGTAAACCTAATAAATTAGTAAATAGACTCTCTCCAAGTTATCCTAAATACTCTTATGCTCTGCACATGCAATTTAAGTGTAAAAACTCAGTTTTACCCTACTTTAAAATTAATTCTCCCATCTCTCTTTCTCCAATCTCAAACCTCCCATTTAAGTGCTTTTAGGCAAGAATAATGGAACTTTTCACAAGTGTTATTTGAGTATTCAATATATGCAATATGTGCAAACACAAATCATAAATTGGATATCATATAGCATAAAGGTACAATCATAAAAGGTGGCATATTTTCTCAGTCAGTCAGATTTATTTCTGAAAAAAAAAATCATTTTATATGCACATGAAATATCCCAATTAAGTGTATACTTTTAAGGGCTAACATGATGATTTTAATTTCTCGTGGATGAATTAATTGCAAAAGAGAGGATGGGTGTCTGGATTTTCATAGTGCAGTCACACGGCAAGCACATGTATGCTATTTTGTAGTTCATACTGCTACAAATTCAAAAAGTGGACCTCATGAAGATAAAATGCTCTGGCTGTTCTTTGAAGATCGACTCTTATGAGCTGCATAGCCCAGTTGTTAATTTAAGACTCTTTTATTTTTTCTATTTCCCTTTTTTTTTTCATTTTTTTGGGTCTAATTTCCATTTTTATTTTTCGCTGCTAAGGCCGCTCGAGTCCAGGATACGGCGTTTGGTCAAAAATTAGTGCATCGGCGTTCTTAGATTCTGATTCTTGGATATACTAAATTTGTGCCCGATATTGCTTAAACCTGTGAAATTACAAGCTGAATGAATTAGAGAGAGAAAATTGACATTTAATTTGAATGTAACTTGCATTCTTCCCTAATTCCTTACAACAATTCAATTTTTCCCCAAACCCCGAATGCAGGGAAGAATGACCAAGTTCCAGATTTCGTATTCCTGGCTCTTGTAGTGGATGTGCTCCCCTCCATCCACTGCAGTTTTGTCTTCAAGAGCTTCACCTTGATCCCATTCTCCATTCGCCCATTCTTATTTGTCATCCTGGGCCTTCGCATTCATCATCATGCTCGTTAAATTGCTAGGGCCAAATCTACAGACCCAGTTGAGATGCTGAGATTATTCTCTAAGATTACAAGGAGTAGACCCAGTTTTTGTGATAAGTTATGAATTTTGCTAATCTATCATGCGGAAAGAGGCAGCAATCCGGAGAAAAGCATTGATTCGTTTGCTTGTTGTCATTTGTAATGCTCTCAAGTTGTCATTTGCTTGCCCATAACTGTTTGAAAATCAAGGTGTTTGTTTTTTTTTTTTTTTTTTTAAGGGGGTGACTCTAAAATTTTTAGGGTTATGAGTTGAGTAATAGAGAGTGTTTTCGTGTTGAAGAAGAATTAAAGTTATAGGGATTGGGTGTACTTACTAATTATATAGGTGCACTAACTAATTATTTCGGTAAAATTATAATATTTGAAAAGTTAATTTTATATTTGGACTTTTCATTTGAAGGTAAAATTGTTCAAGAAAATTTGAACTTATTTTTTTGGGCTACTTATCACTTTTTTGAGTTTAAATAACCGCACTCTTAAGGCACCTACTCAAATGCTAAACACCATTTGAATTTCCAAACTTACCCCTCATCTATCAAATTAAATTTGTTTCAAAATTCCTATTTTACCCTCTTCTCCCTCTCCAACTTTGTCTCTCTCTCTCTCCCTCTCTTCTCTGGTTGAACTACACAACTTTCTCTTCTTCTCTCAAACTCACCCGCCGTCCTTCCTCTTATCTCCTCACCCACCTCCATCGTTCAGCCCTTCAATCTAGGGTTTGGCTTTTAGTCTTAATCTCACCCGTCTTCAGGTATGTGAACTTCATTCTTACTTGATATTTTTTGGGGGTTTGATATGTTTCCAGTTAAGACCCACTTCAGAACCATATAAAAGTATGAATTTTTTTGGATTTCTACATTATCTTATGCTTTCTCTATTGAATTCGACATGATTCTCTTGAATTTCAAAATTCTTCCGCTTGTTTTTTTAAGGGTTCATAATCTGTTCGGTCTCTAAGGGCCGAACATTATAAGAAATGTTTGGTCTATTAAGGCGGAACATTTTGGACCGAAGAAAAGAATTGTGTTCGGAAGAAAATGGCCGAACATTTACATGTATGTTTGACATGTTTTGGCCGAACATTGCATTAATGTTTGACATGCCGAATATAACCATTTTTCTGTTATTTATAATATTCTAACTTCTTTCTATCACAGACATGGATATTGCAGAATTTTTTAGAGTTTATTCTACAGCTTTAGAAAGACGTCGCAGGTGGGATTGCCATCTATCACTCCCCTAATAGAGGAGGGTGAAGGAAATGTCAAGGATAAAGAGCCGATAGAGAAGGAAGTATTGACTGAGCCATTTTCGGGCGGTCAGACAGACATTACATTGCTCCAGAGTTTTAATACTCATATAGTGGTAGATATCTGGACCGGTGATGTAAGATTTTAATTTTAAGACATGAGTTTTTTGTTTATTACATGTCAAAACATTATTTTGTTTAATATTTTTTTTTTTACACGAGAGAGACCCAATCAAATACAAGACACATAGCAAAATTGAAAGATTGTGCATGGAACACCCAATCGCATGTTAGCTAACTATATTCGACAATCCAGATTGCAACCGTTGTAGGACATTTTGTACCAAAATTCTAACAGTGTTTTGATTTTAGCTTTTGTGGAAGGGTGGCAACCAAAAACAAATACTTTTCGTATGCCGTTTGGTGAAATGACCATCACCTTGGAAGATGTTCTCAAACTTGTGGGCATACCAGTGATGTGTAGATCAGTGAACACCCCCAGAGGATTACTGTCATGCCTCGCTTCCCAAAATATATAATAGCGAGAACGCGACAAGAGTCGGCGACGCATAGACGCAAGAAAAATACCCTACATATACGCGCTAAGCCTCAGTACGAGAAAATAAATATATTATACATAATTACTTCAGCATAAATAAGTACAAGAATATCTACAAAAGGGTTAGTGATCATAATAGATATGAAAACATGGGTAATAAAAAATTAAAAACCAAATAATAAATATACTTATGAATAATAAAGGCATCAAACCTCCTACAAATATCCTGTGAAGTTTTAGGTACTACGAAGTCCCGGATCTCTAACCTAGGCATGTAAACCCAAGATCATCATATTATATTATATAATAGTGATACATTATAGTTATACAATATATATACACAATTATTATATCAACATTATTATATTATTATTATTATCAAGCGTGTTACAATGATGTTACCGTTACAATAATATACAATATGCGATTAAACCAATAATGAAGTCAATCAGGAAGAGTAATATATACACATCGATTAACAGTATATTATTTTATAACAATTAACAGTTTTTTAATATGTAATATAAAACAAGATACATAACTTTTAATTATACTTAATGAAATCAGTTTGTATCATTTACACGTATCAAGTCATAATTATTTTATATTTACTATTTACATAATAGTACTAGTAACATGGTAGTATAGTGACGACAAATATGTACATCTACACACAAGATAAATAGAAGTAATCGCGCTATAGTATTTGTAATTATACAGGAACAGTGTGTTTATAGAGAATACATGAAATGAACATGCATAGCGACATTCTAGTAAATAAGAAAATTAGAAAGATCAATACAATATACACAGGCATAATACTATACAGGTGAAAAGCAACATACTATTATACAATAATAACAATCCGAATCACTTACTATTTTAATCAATCTCTTTCAGTGTCTCATACCACTAGCAGTTCATATAGGAGCCCGTATTCCAGCCGAATTCATCCGAACATGGCATACGGGAACCATTTTTGAACGAGAGAGTGACCAAATAACAAGCATTCCTGACATTACTATTGGTTATACTATTTTATTATGTTAATTGAAAATTCAATCGTCAAGGATCTCTAATCGGGTGGGTGTATCCCGTGCATACCACTGATCATAAGCTTAAACGGACCCCTGGCTGCTGAGACCAAGGCCTTCCGCTAAGAGGGGAGCAGGAAACAGGAAGCTCAATGAGCTATATACAATCGGTAGCTGTAACGTCCCGATCCCGTGGGTACGAAGACGTTACTGCGACATAAATAAGCAGGTCAGGAATACCTCACATATATACGTTAAGCATCAGTACATGCAAGAATCAGAGTACGAAAGTACGTGGTACATTATACATTCAACATATGAGTACAATTACAAAGTTATCACCTGACGTGATACAATATTATAAGAATATTACATCAACTGATAGGCGCAAATGCGAGAATACAAGGAGATATACAATTATGAACAAGACAAAAGATGCTCATGAGTTACAATGGGAAACTCGAAAGCCGAGCAGGGGCCTGAAAGGAAAGGATTCTGGACGGTCTGCCGATGATCCACGCTTCCACTATGCATCTCTGATCAGCAACCAGAAGAACTTACCAGTTTCAAGCTCCAGGATCTGAACATGCAGATCTGGGGAATCAGAACTCCCCAACGAGTGGTGAGGATAGAGCTAAGTGGAGTGCAAAAACATGCATATGTGTATTGATAAATCTGAGTCAAATGCTTGAGTTGAGCATAGGCACACAGGAGCAGGCAATGAGACATCAAGTAAAGTAAATATTGAAAAAACTAGTTAGACAAGCCCAAATTACCAATCTGTGAGATTAGTACATCGAAGGAATAATTCAAATAAGAAAACCCTCATATATATACCTTATATCTCACATCACTATATCTTGGTCTCATATAACCCAAATTGTCTGCTAAACTAAGAAAGCAACATAAAACTGATAAAATCAAATACGAGCAAATCCAGCTGTACATGATCAATTTACAGCTTTATAAGACTAGTTCATCGAAGGAATAATTCAAATAAGGAAACCCTCATCTATTTACCTTATACCCTATGTCACGGTAATCGAGTGTATGCCACCCGATTTGCATAAGAATACAACGAATTGTTAATTAGCATCTTATTATTATTACTCGTCCGACCCATAAATCTTGGTATGTCTCCTCGTGTACATCTCAACACACATATATCCATATATGAGCAAGTCAAGATTTGTTATTAAAAACTGATGAGGAACTGATGGATCATATTTATAGCGGGTTCCGCCTCTGCTCGGGACAATGACCTTTGTGATCTGACTCCTGCTTCTGGGGACTTACATATCGCCCCACTCGATACTTCATTGGGGACTTATATCTTGCCCCATACAACACTTCGTATAATAATCTACCGTTATAAATATGACATCACACAGGCGTCCATCAGTTTCCTTTGACCTAGTGTAAGTGGTCCTTTTTATAGTTTATTAGATAATTATCAGTGTGCGGGAATGGGCCGGAGCTTGTCAGGTACTTTATAAGTACATGTTGTACTGGAGTAGATCAGTGTATGTCAGGATATTAGGTCATCATTCTCGTAAGTGACAATTATAAGTCAAGTATGTCAGGTATTAAGTATGGCAGGTGATAAGTGATATCAAATAGGTGTCAGGTAATAACTACAAAGAGTCAGGTGTCAAGTAATAGTACAGTAGATATTACTATCAACATCACAATACAAGAAAACGGTACCGATACAGGGGATCGGTACAAATATAGAAAAACAGTACCGATACAGGGTCTGGTACAAATATAGTACCGATACAGGGGATCGGTACGAATATAGGAAAACGGTATCGATACAGGGTATTGGTACGAATACAAGAAAATGGTACCGATATAGGAGATCGATACGAATATAGGAAAAATAATATAGTTTTGAAAAACAGTATAAGTGCAGGTTTTAAACTCTTCACAACCATTAATAAAAAAGTTAATTGAGTTATCGAGTAGGTAAGCGAGTAAGCGAACATTCAAGCAAAGTTAGACAAATGTATAGCACTAGATGCTCTTATGCTCGGTGTGGTTACCGCTCGTAGCACAGCTAAACACACGTGTCGCAGTATGCGTATGAATATCATAGTACTGCTCACGACACAGCCACGCTTACGGGGTAACTACGCTCGAATAGAGTTAGCGGCAAAGTGCTGACGCTAGGTCCGCCTACCAGGTGTAGCATATAAAAAGTTTAGAGGACTTTAAAAACCTCAGCGAGGTTAAGCCCGTAGGCTGTAATGAAAAACCACGAAGCCGTTAAGCCTGAAGGCTAAATAGTACCTGCAGAAAATGTTAGAATCAAACACACATGCATATATACAAAAGGGTATTAAACTACACTATTACAAATAACCATCACATCAATACAGATAATGTCCACAGAATACGTAAAACACGCCCACACTGATACAAATCTATATGTCCACTAATACCAATATACAGTCCGAAAATTTCACAATTCGCACAAATAAAATACAAATATCCCGTCGAAGCGGGGAAGCCCAGAAACCAAGCGAGAACACTCGCCTAAATCAATGGTAATACCGAGAACTCTCGATCTCTGAATAACCAATGCACGTACGCATTCAAGTATTAATATATATATACACATATATATGTATATGTATATATATGTATATGTAGAGAAAGGAAAGAGAAATCAAGAGATAGAGAGAGTTAAGAGGGAGAACGCGAAGAGAGTGAGATAGAGAGAGAGCGAGAGAGAGAAGAGAGGGAGAGAGATATGGAGATAGAGAGATAAAGCATGAAAGAGAGAGAAAGGAGAAGAGAGTAAGATAGAGAGAGAGTTAGAGAGAGCAGAAGAGAGAGAAGAATGAGAGAGAGATACAGAACTAGACCAGAGAGGGAGAGAAGAAAGAAAGAAAGAAAGAAGAGAGAGAAGAAAGAAAGAAAGAAAGAAGGAAAGAAAAGAGAAGAAGAAAAGAGAGGAAGGGAGAGAGAAGAGGAAAGCAAGGCCCCATGTGGTCGACCAGAGGTAGGCCGCCGGCGGCGCAGCCTGGGTGGCCGACGGTCTGGCCCAAGTGGAGGGGAAAGGTGGTTGGAGGAGGAGGATGCAACTTTAGTTGAAGGTGATGAATTTGGGGGTTGTCGGAGTAGCATTTCGGAAGGCGATGAGATGCTAGAATGGAAGAGTTCGTCAGGAGGGAGAGTTTGACGGTGGTGGTGGTAGTGGTGGAGATGGTAGAGAAGGTGGTAATAGTGTTGGGTTTTCTTTGGTGAAGAAGAAGAAGTTGGTGGTGATGGGTTTTGGAGTAGGGAGAGAAGGAGAGGAGTTGGGGTGGAGTTTGTAGTGGTTGGTGATTAGTATTTACATTTTCATATTTTACATCACATTTTCATATTTATTTTAATAAAATTCTTTTGATTAGTTCTTCTCCTTGTGTTTAGGTCCATGGCTTGAGGTGAAGAAGAAACCCAAAAATCTCATTTATTTGAGAATTTTAGAGCTAAGAAGGAGCCCACACTTTGTAGCCTGTTCAACTACTGCTGGAAGAGTGAAAAGTCAACACTGTAGCACCTACAGGTAGCCCATTACAGGGACAAGCTGGCCCTGTTGGTTCTGGCACAATGGTGCTAGACAGGCCGCATTTCCACAGCCTGGGCTGCGGAAACACGACAAGTGCCAGGGTTTGAGGTCACATCACCCCTCTCCTCATGCCATGCATTCTGTGCCTATAAATAACCTTCTTGGTTTTCAGAGGGGGATATCCAGAGTTGGATAGTTGATACTAGTTTGTTTTAGGATTTTCTTTAGTTTTCTTGTCTTCTCTTTTTATTCCTTGTATTAGATAAGAAGTTAGAAGAGAGAGAGGTGAAACTTGTATCTTGAAGGTGACAATTAAATACAAGTATAGTTCTTCCTTTTCCACATTTTTCCTTCAGTGCTTTACTTCCTTTTACTTGCAACTAGTGTAGTATGTTTACTCTCCTTGTATTTTCTCTTTTGTTCTCATTTATCATGTCTAATTAACTTTTTTAATAGCATGACTAACTAACTACTAACCTACTAACATCCAGAAACTTGATTGACAACCCGAATGAATCAACAAGTATCACATAAGACTTGTGCAAATAAGAGCCATGATATCTTAAGATGAGGGTTCTGACTCTAGCTTACTAACAAGTATATTCACTTTCATAGTTCATGTTTAACTAACAAGTTTTTAATGATTTATAGAATGTGTTAACTTTACTTATTGCTTGTAAGTTAGAGGAATCTCCATACATCCTTGCCGACACCATTAGCACACTTGCTTATTCCTCCATTCTCACCTTAAATGGATCTTGATAGGGGAATGTTGAAGTCTTGTCAAGTGAAGTAAGATGATGGGGAGAACTTTCATTCAATCTACCATGTGAAAAGTTCTTACACACAAGTATTGTGATTGCCTATGATCCATCATGAGGCTATATTATCAAGAAGTTATAGGTTAGTGGGAATATTTAGTAGAAAGTTAGACATGCATTTTTCCCATCTCTAAAATACAAAATCACTTTTCCAACATCAAATCATTACAAACTATTGTTATAATCTTTCTTCTTGCTTTTTTTTCATTCTTGAAATAAGAAGAAACTTTAAAACGAACAAAAAAATCGCGCATAACGCTTCTATCACTTTTCCTCCTTGTGGATATGATCCGTTTATCCACTGTGCTATTATAGTAGAATCAAGGAAGCTACAACACTGATCATTCACTTTTTTTTTTTTTTTGTGCATCACTTTCCAACAAAAACAACAACAACTAAGCCATTTGTCCTAAGTATTTGGGGTAGGCTACATGAACCAAAAGAGAATTACGCCGGATCGGGCACTGTTGGCCCAAAGGCCATTTAGCCCTATATCTTGTTGGATATTTTGATGATAACAAATCATATTTAGTTATGTATTTAACAATTTTGTTTAAAAGTATTTCAGGTAAAACAGGTTGATTTAATGGCTCCGATATCAAGACTCACAAGTTTGGACGCCGCTTAAAGATGTGCATTCCCAAGCTAAGCACATTAGGAAGCTTCGGGATCAAGAAATGAAGAAAAGACCAAGTCAAGATCAAGACAATGAAAAAGTCTAAGATTTGTATTTTTACTTTTTCTTTTAGACTCTTGTCAAAACCTAGATGTTAGAAGTAGATTTATGGGATTAAAAACAATTTCAAATTCTATTTCCAACTTAGTTTTATAACTAACATGTTTTTCGGAAATTTGTTTTAGAAACTTTAAGTTTTTGGAAAAACCAACTTTTAGAAAAACAAGTTTTTATCAAGAGAAACTTTATCAAAATGTTTTAACATGTTAGGATAGTGACATATGGTCATACTCCTATTTTTTACAAAGTCCAAAACCCCAAACCACAAGACCAAAACCAAACCTAAGTTCTGGTTCTGATTTTTTAGAACTGACAGGCGACGGTCGACCGCCCGGGTCGACCGACGTACACGCTGTGCATGTGTGTACGTCGGCCGACCGCTCCGGTCGACCGGGGCACTTACAGTGCTCTCTGTTTGTTCGGGTCGACCGGGGCGGTCGACCGTAGTCCCCCCCAACGGTCAAAAATATGACCGTTGGCGGTCGACCGGCCCGGTCGACCGGCAGCTGTCAGAAAGTCTGACAGATTCTAACAGCTATATTTTTCTGACAGATTTTGTTGGGATCTCACCCCAACGAATCTCTCTTACTGTTTTACCCAGTTTTTCAACCCCTATAAATAGTGGGTCACTTCTACATGATATGACAACAATTCCTAAACATTTTACAAGAGATTTTCATAAGATTTTCAAGCCTTCTATTTGAGAAAAGATTTTCAAGCCAAAATTTCCATACACCCATTTGAAGCCTATTCCTCTACTTCTCTCTAGACTTTGCACTACACAATCCCAAAATTCTACATCTACATATTGGTTATAGGATTGTGCTAAGTGAGCAATTTTCGATCAAGTGTGATCATTTTCTTCTTGAGCGAAGTTGTAGAGGCATCGGCCTCAAGGCGAGCTAGTGTGCTCCGGGTGGTGTTGCGGCATCACGAGAGATAGGACAAGTGTGTCCTTATATTGGCGATCCGGTGGGATCAACAATAGTGGAAATCCTTCAAGTGTGAAGGCGGGGACGTATAGCGTGGCTCGAACCTCGGAAACATATACTTGTGTTTGCGTTTGCTCGAATTTTCTCTAAACTCAACTCCTTTATTTCTTACACTACTTATTGTGTTTATTGCTAGTCTTTTAATTTGAGCAAATTTGTTAGTAGAATTTTTAATTCCGCATTGTTGCCATATTTCATATAGCCACACCTATTCACGCCCCCTCTAGGTGATTTCAATTGGTATCAGAGCCTAACCCTACTATTTGGTCTAACAACTTTAGGGAGATCCTTGTTATTTGGCTATATTAGTTGCATTTTTCATATATTGTGCTTTATATTATTCATCCATGGCATCACTTGACTTTTCTAGCATCAAGTCCCCACCTAAGTTTGATGGCTTGAACTTCCCTATTTGGAAGGTCAAGATGAACCTATTTCTAAAGTCCCTAGGTGTTAGAGTAGCTAGGGCCATCACTAGAGAATTTGTTGAACCCCTCACCGATGAGAGTTCATGGTCCGAGGATACCACCAAGGACTATGAGGCAAATGCTAGAGCCCAATATGCCTTGACCCAAGCTCTAAATGAGGATGACCTAGCACGCATCATCAATTGCAAATCCGCATTTGAAGTTTGGAATATTTTAATTGTGACTCATGAAGGAACGTCACAAGTCAAAAGATCTAAGATTGACTTGTTGCGTTCTCAATATGAAAATTTTTATATGTTTGATAATGAGAGCATTGATGACATGCTCACTCGTTTCACCAAGATTACTAATGCTTTATCTTCTTTAGGTGACACAATCGATAATGACCAAAAGATTCGGAAGGTCATTCGGGCTCTTCCCAAATCTTGGGAAGTGAAGGCTACTACCCTCAAGGAGCTCAATGATCGGGAGGAGATGGACTTCTCCGGCTTTATTGGAAATCTCAAAACACATGAGATGGAAATGAAGGTTAGAGAAGAAAGGGAGGCACCCAAAAAGAAATCACTCGCCTTCAAAGCCACTCCAACCATTCTTGAAGAGGATGACTCATCGGAGGATTGCGATGAGGACTTCGCCATGCTCATCCGGAAGGTGGGCAAGATGTTCTACAAGAAGGGGAGGCAAAGCAACTTCCGAAGAGGGAGACCTCAAGGAAGGTATGAAAAGAAAAGAGAAGAACCCGGTCCTTGCTTCCATTGCAAGAAGATCGGACATCTTATCGCCGATTGCCCCGCACTTCAAGCAACCACCTCCAAGAATGCCCCAAAGAAGAAAAAGGCTATGGTAGCAACATAGGACAACACGGAGTCAGAATCCGAGGAGGAAATCGACGCCGCGCACATGTGCTTCATGGCACATGGGGAGGATGCATCTAAGGTAACTCTTGACAACTCAATAGATGATGATGAGTTAAGTATGGATGAACTTGCACAATTTTTGAAGAACTTCAACATAGGTATGAGATTTCTCAATCTCATAATAAGAAATTAGAAAGGGAAAATGAGTCTTTAAAAGATAAAATTAATATTATTGAAAAGGAGAAAAATGATTTATCTTGTGCTTTTAAGAAATTAAAAATTGATTTTGAAAAATATAAACTAGCTTGTAAGGGGAAAACCCCCATTGCATCATGTAATAAAAATGATTTTGTGGAATTGCAAAAACGAGTTGATGTTTTAGATTCAACTCTTAAAAAGTGTGCTTTTGATCTAACTAAATTTGCATCTAGATTTCCTAAGGGAGTAACCAAGGGAAACACACTCACCATGCACATGCACGGAAACATGCACACACACATAAACATGCATACATGTATGGTAGTGGTAGAATTTACATTGCACGCATTGTGACCGCAAAGGCCATTTGGAAAAATTTTGTTTTGCTAAACATAATGTAAACAATAAATATGTTTGGGTTCATCCCGGTACTAATCCAAAAGGACCCAAAAAGATATGGGTGTACGCACCGGAAAGAAGAAGATATGGTGATGGGTGTAAAGATTTCCTTGAATCAAATGAAACTATTACAACCAGACTTTTCCTTCCAGTTACAAGGGAGGGAGGATGTTGAGTCTTGAATCCCCCCTTTATTTAAGACTGGGTTCTTTGTGTGGCGGTGGAGAGTGAGTCTTGTTCTCCGTTGACCGGATGACCGTCGGGACCGTCGGGGGATCTTCTCTCTGGCTGGTAGAAAGAGTAACACAGCTCTGTCTACCAAAACTCTCAAAGAGAAGGTAGGCGAAGAGCAGCTCGTACGCAGCAAGCTTGACGAAGAGTCTTCTCTCTCTCTTTGTTGATGATCTCCTCTTTGATGCCTGATCCTTCTTTTTTTTTTTTTTACCGCCCCCCTCTCTTCTCTGATTGCCGATCGCCTCGACCTCATAGCAAACGAGGCTATTTATAGAGGTCCTAGGGGGTGAACGTGCCCCCTGAAAACGCTCCACAATGAGGGGCCACTTCCCGCTACTTGTGCGGTGACTGGCCCCGTAATCCGGGTGGTTACAACTGAGGCGCGGGTTTAGACCCACGCGCCTTGTTGCTGAGACGCGGGTGTCGAGCCAACGCGCCTTGATGCTGAGACGCGGGGGTCGAGCCAACGCGCCTTGATGCTGAGACGCGGGGGTCAAGCCAACGCGCCTTGATGCTGAGACGCGGGGGTCGAGCCAACGCGCCTTGATGCTGAGACGCGGGTGTCGAGCCAACGCGCCTTGATGCTGAGACGCGGGGGTCGAGCCAACGCGTCTAGAACTTGAGACTCCGCCTTTTAATGGCCTGCCCTTAGATGACTTTTAGACAGCCTACAGAACCCCCTCCAAAGTTTTCGATATTTCGCAGTTAACTGGAACGGATTTCGAAATACTTTGGACTCTAGCTGAATTCACCTTCATGACTGGACTGTTGATGCTCCGGGTTCGATCTTATCTGGAGTTGGTCTTCATGAGTGTACTGTTGAACTCTTTGAAGCCACCAGAGTTGATCGTGTCGAGTGTCTAGATACACAGTCTAAACCTCCCCGATTGCTTTTTAAGTCTGTCGTGGGTGTGCTTTAAGCTAAGAGTGGTTGGTCTTCTGCTTGTGCCAGTGTACTGTTGAACTGATTTGCAGAAGCAGAAGGCCGAACGCAGGTTCCTTTTGAAAAGCAAAGATGGTACTGCTTTAAAGACGCGACTTCCATAGGGTGCGTCTTTTGGCAATAGAAACGCGACTGATCTTCCATAAGGCAGACGCGATGTTAGGCCCGCTTGGACGGACGCGGACTTAGGAAAGATGCACCTCTAATAAAGACGCGATTTTCTGAACGCAACGCGACTTTCTGGGTGCATTTATGGTGGTGCTGACGGGGCACGACCATCGAAGAGGCGTGTCCGTTGGGTGCGAATCTGTGCCATGTCATGATTGCGCTGCCAGTTGGCCTGGGGGAACCGGCGGGACTTCACCTTTTGGCGCGCGGGTCATGATTGCGCTGCCAGTTGGCCTGGGGAACCGGCGGGATTTTCACCTTTTGGCGCGCGGGCTTCCTGGTTCATTAAATGATTCGCTCCACGTGTCAAGCGATGACTCGCTGCAGGGCTACGGTGCGCGATCTTCGCTGCAGAGAAATTGATTTGCTCTACGCGTCAAACGATGACTCGCTGCAGAACTAATCGAGCCACGCGCCGCGTATCTTCGCGAATCCTTGTGCCTATAAAAGGCAACAGTTAGAGAGAGAGATCTCTTCTTCTCCGAACGCACTTGCTTAGAGAATTAAGAAAGAGAATTTTTCTTCTCTGTTCATCTCTTGAACTATTCAACTCCGTTACTGGTTTTTGAACGGTTCATCTCCATTACTAGCGATGGCACCCAAGACCAAGCCAACCGCATCGTCCTCAAAGGCGACCGTCACCGAGGCCCAAAGGGGCGCTTCCTCTGCGCAGGGCGTTGTTTTCCGAGGTAAAATGCCATTTAGGTTAAACCTCACCATTACTGAAAGTTTGAGGAACCCTAAAAGACATCTTTTTGGAGGAGAACCATCAACACAGGATATGAACTGGTTTGATTCTCAGACGCGGTCTCAGACGCAGTCTTTGAGTTGATAACCAAGGCGCGGGTTTGACGTCCTGGTGCCAGTGGGCTCTGCACTTCGGATCCTTCACTTAGAATATTTCTAATTGTGAAGGGTTCGGACGCGGTCTTGGTTTGCAGAACGCGAATTTGATCCTTGCGTTCTGTGCCATCAGCTGCCGATTTTGCTGAATCTGGCACCTGAGTCCAAGCACTTAGAATTAGAAATTTTTGTAAGTCTTGGTTTGCAGAACGCGAATTTGATCCTTGCATTTCTTTCACCTTGACGCGGATTTGCAGGTCTGGACGCGGATTTGATAATTCCTGCGTCCAGTATCTCTTCTGCGTTTGAACTGCAGACACTTGGTATTTTTTTCTTCTTATTTCGGATAAGATGTCTGATCAAGTGCCTTTTTCTTTTGCAGTGCCATACCCTACTGCCCTACTCGCCAAGAATCGCCATTTTGGACATGTAGGAGGTGCCGACCATAATTTGACCTTTGTGCTGCAAAGGACTGTACCTGTGACTGCTGACCGGTCGCAGGAGCGCAAGAAAAGGCTTTCTGATGTTGACAGGACAACCCTTCGGGCGCTTATGACTGATGCAGCATTCCAAACGGATGCTCGCGTCAAGCTAGAGAAGTCTGCCTTTTTCTTCGGAGATCGTATTGGCGATGGCGGCTATTCCACGTATGATGGAAATTATAGATGGCTCCGTCAGATAGGGGATAGAAGATTCTTTCTTCCAGACATGGAGAGGATGTTCCCGCTGTCTTACCTCCAGCACATGTCCGTCCCGCGGAAGATGAAATGGGACGTTTCCCGTTACGTCCCTGAGGTTACCCTCGGTGACTTGGGCTCCCAGAGGGTATACCGTCATGATAGTCATGATAGGGCGGTTCTCGGCCTGTTCCCCGGGTCGCGCAAGTCTGATCTCCCAGTCGGGGAGAAACTCGGCACTACTTTCCTCAACTCGTTCATGCAAGTAGAGGGTGATTATCCGGTCGAGTTTCGCGCGCCCGGGTGGGTTCATACCACTGAGAAGTATTGGTGGTACAGGATGGTGAGCTTCGTCCTTGCCAATCTTGGAGATCTGCTGGAGCATGTGGGGCTGTATTCTGCAGTCAGGGCCGTGCAGTGGGGAATCCAGCCGAGTTCTCAGAACTTCTTCGGGATCCTGGAGCGTTACAATCCTTTGACGGGGACATTCTTCACCCCGGTCGGAGAGATGGGCCTTGCCCTGCACGAGTTGCATGAGGTCTCGGGGCTGGCAACAGGGGATTCTCCTTATGAGGAATATATCCCAACCACCGAGGAGCTCAACCTTATGAAGGAAAGGTCTCCTCAAATGTACGAGACTTATTGGGAAGTGTTATGCCACTTCCATATTTGCGGCCAGCTAACCACTTTGAGGTCGGGAGGAGTCAAGCAGCTGTCTTGGGCCAGCTACTTGTTTAACGGTGTCAACAAGAAAGACCATCCGGTCATCCGACTGGTTCCCAGCTCCGACGAGGAGATTGAAGACAGGATCACCCAGGCTCCTGAAGGCTTCTACACCACAGTTTCGAATGAGGACGGTTTCGAACTTGATATGATTTTTGAAAGTTTTCATAATCAAGCCCGGATTCCTATCTCCGATCGAGCACTGTTGGCGGGCTTCTTGATGCTGTGGTTGAAGCGCTGTGTGGTGCCCACGCTGCCGCACGAAGTCATTGTCGCTGATGTAGTGTATCCGACGGTGCTCCTGGCCTATGGTAGACCCGTAGCCCTTCTCCCGGCCATGGCGGCTGGCATTCAGAGTGGGTTGCGGGCGTTAACCCACAGCTTCTGTGAGGCGGGAAAGGCTGTCGACTCCCAGGGGAAGCCGATCGTTGATGCAGAGGGGAAGCCGACGGTGAAACGCCCCAACCCTCGGGTCGAGCTGCCATACACATACCTGATGGCTTGGTATGTGATGCACTGTCCCTCCTTGATGATGCCGGTGCCCTGGAGTGAGGGTTTTGTCCCTTTCGTGCAGCGGTTGGAGAGTTCGGACTGGCGTAATTCTTACATATATTACGTCCGGAAATGCATTTCAGATGCTACGAACTACCAGCTGAACCGCTGCTTCCCCGAGATCCCTGGTGCATCTTTTGGGGATCTATTTACTGATTCTGCGGGCCTAGATGACTTCACGAAGCTGTCCGCGGGAGTCTTCTGGTGGTTGGTCAATATTCGGCCCGGGTATGTGCTCTTCCGACAAGGGACTTCATGTACGATCGAGCCGTATATGCCGAGTCGTTTTGCCCGTCAGTTCGGCTATGATCAACTCTACGTTGGCAATCCCAATGCCCAACTCGCCTTCGATGGGAATTTGTTCGAAGGTGCTCGGGCTTGGTATTACAGCGTGGCCGGAGGGACAGAAGCAACTTTCCGCTTGCCTATCGAAGGGCCATAATGCCGTATGAGCTTCAGCTTCTGCACCTGGTACTTCCAGGTCAACCAGACACCATACTTTGTTCCAGAGTATTCATGCATTGAGAGTATCAATGCAAATCTCGAAGCAAAGTCAGGGTCCGGGAAACGCTCGCGAGGCGTTGAGTAGTATCTGAAGGCTCTGAGGGAGGTCGGGAGAAGGTCAAGGGAGGAGCCGCGAGCAACAAGGGCGGAGTCGCGACCAACAAGTGCGGAGCCTCGACCAACTAGGGCAGAGCCGCGACCAGCCAGGGCTCGACAGGCGGTGGGCAAGCGTCGTCAAGGCTCTACTTCCACTGCTGAGCCTGCTCCAAAGAAGGTTCGGAGAGGCTTGACGGCGGCAGTTTCTCGATCCGCGGACATCCCTTCTGGTGTTGGGGAGCCGGGGGAGGAAGAGGTGGACAAGGATGACACTCCCTTAGTCCATGCCCACAGGTTACACCGCAGGAGCCTCAGGATTGCAGAGGAAGGGGAGCCTGCGGACAGGCCTACCACCACTGACGAGACCGAGGAGCTCGAGGTCGATATAATGAGCGGATGCGATGTAGAGATTCCGGGGATCTCAGCTCAGCCTTAGTCTTCCTCAGCTCAGAGGAGGGATGAGGCACAACAGTCTGGGTCTCCTTCTGTCTTCGTCTCGAATCCTCGGATGGTTGACCCCAGTCCTACCACTGGGGTGCTTAGAGACAAGGCTCCGGCTACCGAGGCCACTCACGTTGAACTGTCGTCTTCCTTATCCGACACGGAAAGCGACTTTGAGGATGAGGTCGACTATGGTGACGAACCTGCTCCTCCTGATCCGAGCAAATTCTCACATATCTCGGAGGAGGAAATACATGGGTGTGAGCCGGCGACGACGTCACCACCAGCGGTTGCTCCTGCTGAAGGTACTCTTTTCACCTTCTGACCTGATCTCCCTTTTCATTTTGAAGAGGAGGCCTTAACATTCTCCTTTTATGCTGCAGGATTGGCTGAGGATACCGAGGCTGCAACCTCCTCGCATATCGAGGAGATGGTGCAAGAGTTGACCCAACCGGAGGGAGTCGAGACTCTAGCCGCCGGGATGCCTCCAGAGAAGGCAACGACTAAAACCGGGGAGACTTCCACTCCGCGGGATGATGAGGCAACCACTGAAGCCAGGGAGGCTTCTACTCTGCAGGGTTCGATGCCTCCAGAGAAGGCAACGACTGAAATCGGGGAGACTTCCACTCCGCGGGATGATGAGGCAACCACTGAAGCCAGGGAGGCTTCTACTCTGCAGGGTTCGCCCAAGGATTCGACACTTCTGGACCTCCAGCTTGGTAAGGAAGTTTTGATGTCTTGACTGTTTCTCTCTTCACCATTATGGCTAATGTTGAAATAATTTGCAGAGAGAACTGAGGGGGCCCAGGTAGAGAGTCTGGCGATCAGTGTCCCTCCAGAAGGCCATACGGCTCAAGCCTCGGCTGAGGTTTTTGAGGAGGCCGAGCTCACTACCCTGTCGTCAGCTGTGGCGGTTCCTGCAGAGGTGGTACCCCCAGAAGCGCCAGTGGCTGCTCTTGTTCCTACCGTATCCGTGGTCAGCTCGACTCTTGCGCCAACAAGGGGATCGGGGAGCACTTCGGATGATGATATCATGGAGCTTTTGACACGCCAGGCGGTGCAGTAGTTCCTTAGCTCGATGCGAACATGCATCGACTTCGTCCTGACTAGGGGTAGCTCCCTTGAGTTCGCCCAGATGTTTCTCGGGAACTAGGTCGAGAACATCAAATTGGCCGGAGGCCCTTCGCTAGCTCAGGCAAGTCAGCTGCTGGTGGATCAGCTGGGACAGCACCTGAGGGAGCTTCGATCCCTGGAGGACGATGTCGGTTCATCTCATGAAGCCCAAGAAGCGCTGAATAGGCTCCTTGTCGCTCAAGAGCAGGAGCGAAAAGAGGTGGAGGAAAAGATAGCCGATAACACTTGCCTTCTTGAACGTGTCCAGGCTGATCACCAAAGGCTGGCGATTGAGTCCGAGGAGTCAGAGACGATCATACAGGCCGCAAAGCAGGCTATACTTGACTCTCGGGCTGTTATAGCCAGAGCTGAGGCTATGATCGTCTTCAACGAACAGAGGCTTGCTACCTCTGAAAAGAGGTTAGCGGAGTTAGAGGTTGCCAAGGCGCAAGCTGAAGCGGACCTCTCTGTTCGTTCGTCCGAGCTGGAATTCCTCCGAGTGCAAGCGCAGGGATTTTTGTCTGAAACGGATCTGCGGGCCCGAGCTCTCATGGAGGTTGAGAAGGCGCGCCAACGTAAGATACATCGCCTTAGAGAGCAAATCCGTTCTTTGGCGGATCAGGACTTGTAACTTTTTCTTTTTTCTTTTTTTTTAGAAAAGGACACTCTGTTCACTAAGAGTGTTTTGTATTAACTTTTATCATTTTTGATATAATAAAAGTCTTTGAAGTTTTTTTTTGGTTCCACCTCCTTTGCTGCCTTGCTGTGGATGAATTCGACCTTTTGATCACAATCTTTGATTAACTGACTGTGAATGCTGAACTTAGGTGAGACTAAGTTCTTTAAATGAAACGCGGCGTTCGACCCATAGGACCTTAGGCAGGACTAAGTCCTTTGATGAGACGCAGCGTCAATTCATAGGGAGACGCGGTTATCAGTTCATAAGAACTCAGATAAAACTAAGTCCTTTTGATGAGACGCGACATTGATCCGTGGGGACAAACGCGGCTTTGAGTAACGCGAATTTGTCCTGTCAATGAAGACGCAACTTGAGCGGATGCGAGGGACGCAGCCTTATGTATTTTCCACTAATCTCAGAATGGACTAAGTGCTTTCCCTTAGAAAGGACCCCGTTTGCTGAAGGGACGCGACTTTGAGTCACGCGGGTGAACGCCTTCCAATTTGAGAAAGGGGACGCGGATTCTTGGACGCGGCTTTCCCATCTGCGTTTAATGCAGCCTGACTTAAAGATTTTATGAGATCTTTGACCGTCAAGTCTTCGCTGACGATTGAACGTTAAGTCTTCGCTGACGATTGGGAAACCGGGTCATCCGTTGTTTCCCGAAGCAGTTGTTCACACATCGGTTTTTCATTGGACATGGGCGTTAATGCCCTTTAATGCAAAACTGGCGCTGACGGTTTGAGATCAGCGCCTGCGACGCTTCCCGAAGCGACGTTCCACGCGTCAGCCTCCCATTGGGCTTTGAAGGTCGTGCGGTCATTAAGGCCGGCGGTTTTAATTAATGAACCATTAATGACCGTTATCAGGGGTTGCCTATAAATAGGACACACCCCCTCTCTTTAACAGCGGCTGCTTAGACCGTGCTCTGTTTGAGAGCAAGTACTCTGAGGGACTCTGCCTTCTCCCTTCAAGGACCCTATCAGGGGTTTGCCTCCATGGATGAAGGTGCCTCGTGGATGAAGATGACCCAGAGCTTTCATGCTTCTGTTTGGTCTCTTCAATGGATTACCACTGTCAAGTGATTTCAATGGCAGGAAGCGTCTCTTTGAGCACTTTTTACGTCCGCGTCTCAACGCAGATAGTTCAACTCTTAACAGAGGCTTCTGCGGGTATGCCATGCCCACTTACCATGACATTTTAGATCCAACCAAGTTTAAATTTTAGTAAACCCCTTAAAGGGATATAATCTGGACCTTCTTGTGAAGTCGTGGTTGGTGCATTCCTTCTGGAATTTGCGCCGCCGATTTAAACTTCCTTGGACGCGAGTACAGAAGTCTTTGGTACTTGGCCGCGGCTTTACTCATGAAGCTCGCGTTTTAAGGCCACTGACTTGGATGAATTCCAACTCGGGTTGAAGGCTTCAGACCCGAATCTTGCAACTCCTGTTCCTCCAACAGAGAGATGGCAATTTTCGGCGTCTGATTCTCTGCGCACCTTGTATCTTAGACGCGGATGTGGAGTTAAGTCGCGTTTGCATTCTGTGTGTATCACAGTCTCGCTCGCGTCTGTTTTTATCGTCGCAGGAATCTGGCTCGCTGCGCGGATCATTCCCGCGTCTGCGGTCTTTGACAATAGCCGCGTCTGTGACTTAGTTTTCTTCTGTTGAAGTGTACTAAGCTCTAAATTGTCTGATTCCCTGTTTGCTTTTTGCAGGTAGGCTTGGTAATTCTTCTTCATGTTCGCCAAGTCCGTGGGAGAATATATCGGACGGCGAACTTGTTCGATGTTCGTCCACAAGGGAATATATTATGGTCCTCGTCGTCCACAAGGGAATATATTATGTCCCTGACGAGGACTCGACTCTCGCCAAGGTCTCTTCAGATCCACTGCACCAATCATGCCTGCTGGCAAGAGATGTCAGGGTAAGTATGGCGGCGAGGAGGTTACGGTGGACACGGCGGCAGATAAGATCCTCTTCCTCTCCCACTCCAGAAGTGACATCGAGGACTTTCCATGTCTGCTGGATGGCCTGCTGGGGAAAGAGATGCTCATGAACGAAGGGTTGCAGGACTTTCTGCTGCCACCGGACCTCAAGAACACCATTGCTCTTAGCTTAGTCAGCTAGGGCTCTTTCGATGTTTACATCATGCACCATCCTGTACTTGGAATCAGATGCGGCTTCAAGGAGTGAGTGCAACCTCTGAGAGAGAGAGGGACTTCTTTGTACTCCTTAATTATAACACTCCATCTTATTGTAAGAGAGCGTTTTGACTGTAACACTCAATCTTATTGTATAAGAGAGCGTTTTTGTATCACTTTCATATGCCTGGAAATAAATAAAAGTGACACTTCTCTTTTTGCTTCTTTCATTGTCTTGAACTTTTTGTCTTCAGTTAGACGCATAGAAGCAAAGAGTCTTTGACTTTATCAAAATTATGATGGTAATTTTAATAAGTCAAACTTTGTGGAGAAAGATCCTATTTCAGGAACTCTCACGATACTGTCAGAGGTGTAATATTAACTTGACAGAGATGAAATTTTTGATGGACCTGCCACTTTATAAGAGAAAGTGACAAGTAGAATTGGTACCCCCAGGGAGGGTGAACTTTTATCAAGTGTTTGGGATTAACTTGATTGAGCTCAACTGGGGATTTGATGGAAACACTGTTGATGGTGTAGTATTAACCTAACAATGTTTTTAGGTAGACTTGTTATTCTGTTGAAGAGAATAACAAGTGGGACTAGACTCGTGGGGAATCTAGAAAAATTTGTTACCGTCAGAGGTGTGATATTAACTTAACGGGTTGGAAGTGGTCTTGTCAGAAGTGTAATGTTAACTTGACAAGGATGTGAGTCAGAGGTGTGATATTAACTTAACTCAGAAGTGTCACTGTCATAGGTGTAATGTTTAACTTGACAGTGAGGGTAATGCTAGAGGTGTAATGTTGAACTTGGCATTGGTCATCTCGGCTTGTATAAGGAAGTCTGAGGGAAAGTCATGGCCATAGGTGTATTGTTTAACTTAGCAATGACTTGGATGCTAGAGGTGTGGTGTTAACTTAGCATCATCCATTTCAGCTTCGGTGTGGAAGTCTGAAGAAAAGTGACTGTCAGAGGTGTAATATTAAACCTGGCAGAAACTTGATTACTGTTTAGAGGTGTGGTGTTAAACTTTAACAGTAATTTGTCAGAGGTGTGATATTAACTTGACAAAGATTGACTCATGATAAGAGTAATTTGAGGGCCTGTCATTCTATTGGTGAGAATTGACAAGTGAAAATTTAAAGTGCCAGAGGTGTAGTGTTAACTTGGCAAATTTGAAAGTTTGATACTCCGTGTAGAGTTAACAAGCAAAATTTGTACTCGACAAGGAATATTGAAAAGTTTCCATTACCAGAGGTATAGTGTTAACTTAGTAATGGTTGTATTTTGTAGACCTACCATTCTGTATATGAGAATTGGTAAGGGATTTTGGAGGAAGGAATGGAGCCAAGTCCACTTAGGATTTTTAGCAAACCCTCAGCTGTCAACGGATTTGAGGTGCCTTTACCAACTACCGTTTGAGTTGGGCTAGCCATACTATTCCCCTCAGCATGATGAGTTATCGAAGACTTATGTTGGGCTTAGAAGCCAACATTTTCTTCTATCCTTAGCCGTCGGGGGCGTCGGATGTTATAATGAAGAAATTCTTCTTACTTTGATCAGAGGTGTACTTTTAACTTGATCAGCGGGAGAATACCATCTAAGGATAGTATTTCTTCAGGAACCTGCCATTGATCGGCATCATGAGTGTATCGCCATTCGAGATTATGAGGCGATATGACCCATTTGAGTAGACTGACTCTACTACAAATGGTCCTTCCCATTCGGGTTGGAATTTTCCTTTTGTCTTGTGCGTCATTACCATGGGTCTTCTGACGGCTAAGACAAGATCGCCTTTCTTGAAAGTTCGCATTTTAACTTTCTTGTTGAAGGCTTTGGTAATTCGAGCCTGGTAGAGCTCGATTTGCTGTTGGGCCTGCAGACGTTTATCATCTAAGGCCTCCAGTTCCTGGAGTCGCTGTCGATGCTTCTCCTCTGTTGTCATCTCCGCTATCAAGGCGACGCGTAGAGAAGGAATTTGGATCTCTAGTGGGAGCACGGCTTCACACCTATAGACCAAAGAAAATGGCGTAGCTTTAGTTGGGGTTCGCACAGTTGTGCGGTAAGCCCATAAGCATTCACCCAACTTGTCGTCCCAGTCTCGTTGACTTTTCGAGACGAACTTTTTGAGAAGCTTGCTAATAGTCTTGTTGAAAGCTTCTGCGAGGCCATTAGTGGCAGGATAGTATGCCGTTAAGGACACACTCTGGATTCTGAACTTAGCGCAGAATCTCTGGAAAGCCTGGCTGATGAACTGAGGCCCATTGTCATGGACAATTCGCCGAGGTACACCGAAACGGTAAATAACGTGGTGTTTCACGAACTTGATCACGTTTGACGACTTGACTTCCTTCAAGGGAATGGCCTCAGCCCACTTAGAGAAGTAATCGGTTATTGCCAAAATAAACCGATGTCCTTTTGATGATGGTGGGCTGATAGGACCAACCACGTCCATGCCCCACATTTCAAATGGCCAGGTAGAGGCCGTAGAGTGGAGGTACCCTGGTGCTTGATGGATGAAATCGCCGTGCACTTGGCAGGCGTGACATCTCTTGGCATAAGTGACGGCATCGGCAATCATCTTGGGCCAGTAGTAACCCAATCTTTGGAGTCGATGTGCCAGTTTTGGGCCAGGTTGATGGGCTCCACAAATGTCGTCGTGGGCTTCTTTCAATACCTCTTGAGCCTCCTTTGGTGAGAGGCACCGGAGCAAGATCCCGTCATGCGATCGACGATACAATGTTCGCGTAATCGCATTATAATAGAATTTGAGGGCTTTCCTTCTAATGGCAGCCGCCTCTCTGGTGTCTTCAGGCAGAATGCCGTATAAGACGAAATCAATGTAGGGGAATCGCCAGTCTCTAAGCTCTGGACCAGTTGATGCTTCAAGTGCTTCTTCGCGGTGACGACCTCCCGTTGACTCCTGATAGTCCTCGAGAGCATTTCTCGGGCAATACAGGTCGTGGCTGTAGACGAATATCTTCTCCATTGCTCCAGCTGGAAGAGCTAAGGAGGCATCCAGGGATGCAAGTGCATCTGCGTGCGCATTTTGCCTGCGCGGTATATGGTCGATGTAGAAGCTTGTAAACCCCTCGGCCATGCGGATAGTCGCGTTGTAATAGGGTACTAAGTCTTCATGTCTGACCTCGTACTCCCCGCGAACTTGGCTGACGATGAGCTTGGAGTCGCCGTATGCCTCGAGATTTTTAACGCCAATCTCATCGGCGAATTGCATCCAAATTAAAAGAGCGTTGTACTCCGCCACATTGTTGGAACAAGGCTCAGTTAATGAGACAGCTCGGGGAATCACATAATTTTGTGGGGATACGAGTACTACTCCTACCCCTGCTACTACGTGTCCCTTCGGGCTTGTTCTTGATGCACCATCGAAGAAAAGTTGCCATACTTGACTTTCGAACGATGTCTGAGTCAGGCAGACTTCAGCAACTTCATCTGGGAGATCTTCGTAGACTTTGGCTGCCCTCGGATCTGGGTTCTCAGCTAGGAAATCCGCGACTGCTTGTCCCTTAATGGCCTTTTGTGGTAAAAAGCGCATCTCATATTGGGAGAGCAATATGGCCCAATTCGCCAGTTGGCCATTTAACGATGAAGGTTTAGTCATAAGTAACCTCAGGGGGTTGACTTTTGATATGACGTTTATAGTTTGGCCTACCAGATAGTGTCGCATTTTTTGGATAGCGAACACCAGTGCCAAACATTCCTTCTCGATCGGGTTATACCGATGTTCGGCTCCGATCATTGTTCTACTCAGATAGTAGATTGCTTGCTCACGTCCTTGATCGTCATTCTGAGCTAGTAGAGCTCCCAAAGAATGATCCATCGCTCGGACGTATACCAGGAAAGGCTTTCCGGATACCGGAGCTGCAAGGACTGGTGGTTGGGTGAGGTATTGTTTAATTTCCTCGAACGCTTGTTGGCAAGCGTCGTCCTAAATGAACGAGACACCCTTCTTCATTAGCTTAGTGAAGGGTTGGCATCTTCCGGAGAGGTTTGAGATGAACCTACGGATGTACGCCAATCGTCCTTGCAATCCCCTGAGCTCCTTGAGATTCCTCGGAGGTTGCATCTCCTGGATAGTGCGAACCTTTTCCGGGTCCAAGTGAATTCCGGTGGATGTTACAATAAATCCTAAGAATTTGCCACTGGCCACCCCCAGGAAGGACTTTGTGGGATTCATCTTCAATTGATGAGCCCGCATGATGTCGAAGACCACCTTCAGGTCCGCTGTGTGATCACCTTTAGTGCGGCTTTTTACCGTGATGTCATCAACATAACATTCCACCGTTTTGCGTATTTGCTGATGGAAAATGGCATTCATGGCCCTTTGGTATGTTGCCCCTGCATTTTTCAGTCCGAAGGGCATGACGGTATAGCAATAAACCTCCAATGGTGTCCTGAAGGAGGTGTGCTTTTCATCGTCAGGATACATTTTGATTTGATTGTATCCTGAGAATCCATCCATGAAGGACATTCGTTCGAATCCACAAGTATTGTCAATCATGACATCTGTGATTGGCAATGAGAATTCGTCTTTGGGACAAGCCTCGTTTAGATCACGGAAGTCGATGCAGATCTGGATCTTCCCGTTCTTCTTGGCAACTGGGACAATGTTGGCTACCCAGTCGGGATGTTATTCTTCCCTGATGAAGCCAGAATCAATAAGTTTTCTAACTTCTGATTGAATTGCCTCCATTATTTCTGGACGGAACCGTCGCTGCTGTTGTTTGACAGGTTTCACGTCCGGATTGATGTTGAGGCGGTGCATAGCCACTTGAGGATCAAGTCCTGGCATGTCCTCATAATTCCAGGCGAAGACGTCTATATACTCTTGTACAAGAGATATTAGATCTTTCTTCTCCGAAGGTGACAGGCCGTCACTTATGAAGATGGGCTTAGGGTTAGCCTCATCTCCTAGGTTGATCTGAACAACCTTGTCTTCTGTGGGTGGCTCGCGCTGTTCAAAGCGGGTATCCCAAAGAGCATTTAAATGTTTGATCCAAGGATCTGTATCAGATTGGATCATTTCTTGATTTCCATCTTCCAGGTGGCTTGTCGAAACCATGTTCACTGAAAGTTCCTTGAAGATGTTGCCGATACTGACATCTGACTCCCAAGATGATGTGTCCGAAGAGTAATCGTTGCTCGACGATTCTTGAGAATCGGAGGCTGATGGGACTGGAGTTGATACATAGCCCAACCCCCGGCGCGTCCGATGATAATAATCGGGGGCCTTCCCTTTTGGCACAAAGGATTGAAGCAACATCCTCCTTCCTTTGCCGAAGTTCAACCCGGGTTTGTTGGTCAGGTCGTACCCCATGCATCTCATTATTTTGAGCGCTTTTGGTTCGTAATGATCGAACTGAGGGGATTCTTCCTCGCCTTTCGATTCTTCGCGGGGCGTTGGTTCAGACGAGATTCGCCCAAAAAGAATTGGTTTTTGGCCTTTCCGTCTTGCTGGAACCATAAATATAGATTCTTGCGCATTACCATTGTCTTGGTATGTCTCGAAGGACGATTTCACTGGTACATGCAATGATGTTAAGGCACCCATTGTCGACCAGAGATCGTCATCTATATCAGTGCTAGTATCTAACGGTATTGAATCAGAAGCACACACAGAAAAATACGCAAAATCTAAATCTTCATTAATATACCAACCGCCTACATCATCGGTGGTATTATCGACATCGGGCTTATTAGTGCTCGTTACAAGTGGTTCTAACTCCCACAGGCACTCTTCTTTCTCAGGCTCAGTGTCAGCCTCATTACCAGAGTCTGGCCCTCTGGTTGTGGGGCTTCATCCGTCTCTACCGGATCTTGGTACAGCAAAGAGTCGGTGAAATAATTCTCGACCCCTTTGAACGGATACCTTTCGGCGATCAACGTCTGCACATTTCCACTCCCGTCAATGTACTTCATGACTTGGTGGAGAGTGGAGGGAATGATGGAGTTGCGGTGAATCCACGGTCGTCCCAGCAATATATTGTAGGAAGTGTCGGCGTCGATGATGTAGCATGTCACTTCTGACTTGAGGCTTCCAATCTGACACCTGAGCTTGATCTTCCCCATCGGACGGGTCTGGTTGGCATTGAACCCATAGATAGTCGTCTGGGTGGGGCTCAAACGATGGGTAGGAATGCCGAGATGTTGCATGACCCAGCGAGACATGATGCTCAACGCGGACCCTGGGTCTACCTGGATGCGGTTCACCTCGGACGATCCAATATACCCTGTGAAGTACAGGGGTCGATCATGCTTCCCTTTCACCTGCATATCATCTGCCGTGAAGGTGATGCAGGGGGCATTCTGGGAGGTGTGGAGGCAATCCTCTACATCTTCCTCCTTCGGCACCTGGGTCATGAAGACCTCAGCATTTGCCAGAGCTTCTTGCAGAGCTTCCCTTGTCGACTTTGATAGTCTAAGAAGTTCATACAAGGTAATGCGTGCCGGAATGTTGGCCAACTGAGCCAGGACATCAAAGCGGTAAGGTGCCGTAGATCCTTTCGCGATGCCCTTTTGAAGGGCTCGAGAAAATCGAGTCTCCTTCTGCTTCTCCACAGGTGGCTTTGTGGAGGGCCTGACTGGCTCCGCAGTTGGTTGTAGAGGGGCTACTGCCATCTCGCCGTACTATTTCAAGTACGCCTGCCCTGAACGGGTTCCCACCATCGGTTGGTTGGGCTCTGCGGCCAAGATTATCGTTTCCTCCTCTGAGTCAGTCAGTGAAGGGATATCAGTCTCTGCTTCTCCAGAGGAGGCACCCACCATATTGCAAGATGAGGCCTTTGCCTTGCCTTTAGATTTCCTATTGGTCACAGTAGTCCATTGCTGTTCATTGACAAGGTCAGGGTGGACCTACATAATTTCCCCTTGAGGTGTAGGGACGGGTACCAAGCCTTTCTCTTACTGCTGGTGAGGGTCTGTGTTGACCACTCTCAGCTCTCCTCTTGGAATAGGAGTTACCCCCGCAGGCGTTGGAGGTTGTCTTCCGAACTGGAGAACGGACGTCACATTAGCCGTCACCTTCTTCTGCTCTGGTCGGAGCTTTAACACCTCCGCGTCAATCAGAGCCTGAAGGATGTCCTTGAAGACGTAGCAGCTTTTGGTGGGGTGTCCCAACATCCTGTGATACATGCAGTAGTTGGGATTGTCGGTCTTGCCGACTTCCTCTGGGCGCCTAGCTTCAGGGAGCTTCAGTCGGTTGCTCTTGTTGAGTAGTTTAAAGAGCGAATCGACATGTTCCTCCTTGAAGGAATATTTCTTGTTGGCGCGTGGCTGGCTTGAAGAGCCACTCGCCTTGCCTGATTGAGGTTTGGCGGGAGATTTGGTCTCCGTTGCCAAATTATCCTTCCGCTTTGTTTGGAGGGATGTGTCCGGCGCACGCCTTGTCGACCTTTCCGGCCTAGGCTTACCTTCCTCCGCTCTGACGCGGGCGACAATCTCCTCAGCCTGTTCACCTTGTTGGACTAATTGCTTCCAGATGCGGCTTTCAGCAACTCCTATTTGAGCAAGGAGTGTGGTTTGGAGATTGTGGCGGCATGTTTCCACCAGGGTGGCCTGGGTCATACCGCTTGGACACCGGAGTGCCATGTTTCGAAATCTTTCCACGAAAGATTTGACGGACTCCCCTTTTCGCTGTTTGGTAGCCAAAAGGGTTGGCATTGTGACTTCGGAGTCATCCTCGAAGAAGCGTGTTAAGAAGAGCTTCTCCAAATCGCCCCAGTTCTTGATAGAACCTTCTGTGAGCTTCATAAACCATTCAAAGGCCAACCCTTTCAGGGTGCCGATGAACAGGCGCGCCAGGATGGCGTCATTATCTACTACATTCCCGGTTTGGGATTTGAAGTAGTAGATGTACTGGTTGGGTGACCCCTTCCCGTCGAATGCTTGGAGGGTTGGAGCCTTGAACTTAGGAGGGTATGGAACTAAGTCCCACTCGGCAGGATAGGGCCGGACCACTCCTACTTCTTGGAGGTCTTTGCGATTGGCAAGGGCCTCGAGGCGTCGCTCTAGTTGACTCATTCTTTTAACATGAGCCTTTCCTTGGTCTTGGTCGCCTTTTACTTGCGACGAGGACTTGGACGAGCCGGAAGTAGATCGCCGCGTCTCCCCAGAAGGTTCGGAAGATGAGCTTTCTCCCTTTCTCCCTTTGCCCTTTGACTTTTTAGGAGGGGACCTCCTCCTGTCTTCGAGCAGCTGTGCAATCGCCTGCTTGAGGGAGTTGATAGATTCCTGCTGAGAAAGAATCATATCCATTTGTGCCTTCTGGATCTGCTCCAAACGTTTAGCCGTCTCCTCAGGAGTGCCTGTCATGTAGGCGGAGGTCTCCTTCTCGACGGAAGAGTTTGAAGCCCTTGATTCCGCTACGGCGGAGTGAGAATCATTCACTTTAATGCCATGGGCCAAGGCATTATAGTCAATTGGGGGAATGGCCCCAGTCCGGGTGCGAGTGTGTCGATATACCCCTTCCGGTTCAGAGTCAGACCCGGACTCGTCTGAGCTGACTGCAAGTTGTTTTCCCTTGCTCCTGCTTGTCATATTCGCAGTGAGCTCAGGGTACTCAACTCAGAGAAGGTTCTCCTTCTGTGGGAGCGTCTTCTTTTAGCTGACGGAGGAATCAGGGTCAGCTGTCTGACTAAAGACTGCTCGTGTACGCCTGATCCGCAACGGCACTCAGAGAGCATATGGATGAGCCGTTAGCAGCAACACGACGAAGTGGCCTGATTGGCACTTCTTTTCTTCGTCAGATAATCCCTCAAATCTATGGGAGGGGGATTGAAAAGATTAGCCTCGCAACGTCGAAGACGGGAGGCATCCATGTGCTGTACAGCCTGGACGCAGGCATCAGGGACGCGGTTCTTGCGCCGCAGCTGTTCAGCGCGCGTCTGGCGTCTCTGTTGAGACAAAACGCACCGTCGCGTTGCTGTTTGGTGTGTCGGAGCAGAGACACTTGAGAGAGGATGGGCTGTTGGGCCCCACGCCTATGGGCTCGTGCCTCTTGCGCTTGACGAGGCGCAGAGGTCTCATCTTGGCGTTTGGTGAGTTGGTCCTCAGAGGACCTAACTGATGGAATCTCGCGTTTGGGGCGCCAAACGCGGATTTCACGTACTGGACGTGGCGCGGACAAGGCGCGAGATTGCACGTCGCGTCCAGCCTCAGTTGGACAACCAACGGTTCCAACTCGCAGCTGACGCGCACGTCTCCTCTGTCGACGCTCAGCGTTTCGATTGCGTCGAGGAGGTGGAGAGAGACCAACGACATCCTGATGCTGGACACCAGGGATTTTGACCACGCGGGTCTCCTGAGAGACGCTGACGCGGGTGTTCTGTGCGACGCGGTTGGTCACAAAGGCAGACGTGCCTGGGACCACGCGGGCCTTCTGAGAGGCGTTGGCGCGTGTACCTTGCTTGGCACAGTTGGCAGCAGGGGAGCTCGAGAAAGCCACAGATTGGGCCTCGAGGCCATTCCCCGTCGAGACCCGACGGCAGAAGCGGGTCTTTGGGCTCTTGGAGCCGGAAGAGAGAAACTCTTCGTACTTCGCCTGGTCGAACTCGACAACGAGCGATTCGACCATCTTCCCCTTATGGTGGACGTCATCTTGCGCCACTATTTGCTCCTCAGTGACAAACGTAGTCCCCAGCGGAGTCGCCATCTCTTGTACGCGCCGGAAAGAAGAAGATATGGTGATGGGTGTAAAGATTTTCTTGAATCAAATGAAACTATTACAACCAGACTTTTCCTTTCAGTTACAAGGGAGGGAGGATGTTGAGTCTTGAATCCCCCCTTTGTTTAAGGCTGGGTTCTTCGTGTGGCGGTGGAGAGTGAGTCTTGTTCTCCGTTGACCGGATGACCGTCGGGACCGTCGGGGATCTTCTCTCTGGCTGGTAGAAAGAGTAACACAGCTCTGTCTACCAAAACTCTCAAAGAGAAGGTAGGCGAAGAGCAGCTCGTACGCAGCAAGCTTGACAAAGAGTCTTCTCTCTCTCTTTGTTGATGATCTCCTCTTTGATGCCTGATCCTTCTTTTTTTTTTACCGCCCCCCTCTCTTCTCTGATTGCCAATCGCCTCGACCTCATAGCAAACGAGGCTATTTATAGAGGTCCTAGGGGGTGAACGTGCCCCCTGAAAACGCTCCACAATGAGGGGCCACTTCCCGCTACTTGTGCGGTGACTGGCCCCGTAATCCGGGTGGTTACAACTGAGGCGCGGGTTTAGACCCACGCGCCTTGTTGCTGAGACGCGGGTGTCGAGCCAACGCGCCTTGATGCTGAGACGCGGGTGTCGAGCCAACGCGCCTTGATGCTGAGACGCGGGGGTCGCGCCTTGATGCTGAGACGCGGGGGTCGAGCCAACGCGCCTTGATGCTGAGACGCGGGGGTCGAGCCAACGCGCCTTGATGCTGAGACGCGGGGGTCAAGCCAACGCGCCTTGATACTGAGACGCGGGTGTCGAGCCAACGCGCCTTGATGCTGAGACGCGGGGGTCGAGCCAACGCGTCTAGAACTTGAGACTCTGCCTTTTAATGGCCTGCCCTTAGATGACTTTTAGATAGCCTACAATGGGTACCAAAAGACCCTCCAAATTTAAATGATACAGGTGGATCTTCTTCCTCCAAGACTTAGGGGGAGACGGTGCCCGGGTGGTGGATGCAACTAAGCTCAAAGAACACATCGCATTTGCATCGCTATCATGGAGGCACCTATTTTGGAGATTGCCCATGCTTGGTAACTTCTCCATTTAAAAGTTTTTTTTGGTTATTTATATACACATGTATAGGATTGTTAGTTTACTTTTATGATACATTGATATATGCTAGTGTAAACTTACATCCCTATCATGATTGTGTTTATGCCATGTTTTAATATCTTGTCGTTTATACCATGTCCATTGTATGTCTACATGCCATGCCTAGACTAGCTTATTTATATATACACATTGTATTTTCAAAACTAGAAATAAAATTTTGTAAAAATTTCATATTCAAGCAAATACCTTAGAGATGGCAATTGCGCACCTCAACTCATTCAAGAGGAATCAAGAGGATGAAGTTCAGAACCCGTCACCGGGTATTCGGCTTCAACATCTCTAAAACTTTGTTTTTGTATGAAAATTAAATAAAAAGTCTTGTGTGAATATTTTGGTTGACATGATAATCTTAATGAAGATTTAAAAACATTGTTGTATTTTTGTATGTTATATATATCCTATTTAATTGTTAAATATTTTCATTTAAAATTTTTTTTGGAGCTCTGTCTGTCCACAGTTTTTTTTTTTTTGGGCAAAGCCGGTCGACCGGCCCTAACCCCGGTCGACCGCCAGTGCCTGAAAGAGAACAATTTTTGCTCTCTGTTGCCGGTCGACCGGGACGGTCGACCGCTCTGGATTACAGTGCTCTCCGGTTTTTCCGGTCGACCGGCCCGGTCGACCGTGCGTCGTATTCAGCCCCAAATCTGCTATTTAATTCACACTCTCTCTCACTTTCCTCTCACCAGACCGACGAGCTCCTCTTTCCCTCTTTTCTCCAAAATCTCTCCAAACCCTAAAACTCCCAAATTCCTTCAAAATTCAAGTTGGAATCACTCTTTGTGGGTTGGATCTTCAGTCTCAAGGCTTCCTCACCACCAGATTTCCAGGATTTCAGATCTAGGGTTAGGGTTTTCTCACCTTTAAAAATCACCTTTTTACTCTAAATCTTGATATCTAGCTCTTAGTTTTCCTTTCACTTGTCAAAATTTTTAGGTTTCTTCTGTTTAGATCAAGCCTTATCTATCTACCCTAAAAATCAACCTAAAAATCACATTTTTCTCCCAAAATGTCAAAGAGATCCAGGTCTGAGAAGGGAAAAAGCATAGTTCCCTCATCTTCCACCACTCCTACACCTAAAAGACCTTTTGTGAACGATCTTGCAGAAAATCGTTTCATTCAACTTTTCAAAAAATCTGTAATTTCGGGGAGATGCGTCATTCTAAAGGATTTTGAACACCTAGGCATCCCTCGTATCCTCAAAAGAAACTCTTTGCATCATTTTATGACTATTAGGGAACCTGTCTACACATCCCTAGTTCACTATTTCTATGCCAACTATGCCTATGAGGGAGGTCGTGTTAGATCACGTGTTTTAGGGAGAGATATAGACATCCCTATATCACGATTTGCTGACTTGCTACATCTCTCCTCTGGAGGAGTGGATGTTTATACTTTTGATTTACACGACTTTGAGTATCCGGACGGTGAGTCTGCGCTCACCGCCTCCACTTTGATTCACGGGGATGACAACCCCGGTCTAGTAAGGAATGAGGAGGTCAACAAATTTACCCTCACCTCCCAAGTCCTTGCAAAATTCATTTTCTACAACATTTTACCTAAGTCCGGTGAGTATAGCAATGCTAGGGGTTCAGTTCCTCTCATAATCTATTGCCTTCTGAAAGGCATCAAGATTGATTTTCCTCACCTCATTGCTACTCACATGGCCTCTGACCATATCCGCATGTCCGGTAGGCACTTGCCTTATGGAATACTTATTACTCATTTGCTTCAGAGATTAGGTTTTGATTTGTCCTCTGAGACTTCCTGTCAGCTAGCTATAAATTTAGACAGCGTCCTTTTGAAGAGGATGCAGGCTCAAATGCGTCGTCACGCACAAGAGCACCCTCCTGCACCTCCTGCTGATATCCCAGGGTCATCTTCGGCCCCTGGATCCTCTTCCATCCCAGGGATTTCATCTGCATCTGTGCCATCCTTATCACCCGAGTTCCAGTCATTCATATCTTCTGAGATTCGCTCTCAGATTCAGGAGCATCAGTCTTGGATCGAGCAGCGAGACGTAGCCTTTCGGGCGGATTTGGAGCAGCGTGATGCAGCCCTTCGCGCGGAGATGGACTCGCGCTTCCAGGGATTTCGCAATGACATGACTTATTTTATGAACGCCATGAGATTCGTGGATTCGCAATTTGAGACATTATTTGCGAAATTCGATATGCTTGGTCCAGATCCCACGATCATTTCTCGTCCTCTTCCATCCTCCGGTCCTCCATTTCCTATCAGAGACCCTACTGCGGCTCCACCTCCACAACCCGACGTTGCTGGTATCGATCCAGAGGAGGTCGGTCATGAGGATGATGATCATGATGGTGATGAGACCATGGCAGAGGGAGACGCTGAGGAGAGTTCATCTGAGGAAGACGACGCTGAGGAAGGTTCTTCAGGGGACGATGCTGCTGGTGGTGCTGAGTGACCTGCCCCTTTTGATGATGTCAAAAAGGGGGAGAGTTATTTGTTGAGAGAGATATATTTCATATTTTGTGTACTTGACTTATGTATTTGTGTTGGGTACTGGTATTGTGTTTGGACATCTATGTTTGTGTGGACATGTACTTGTTTATGTTGGTTATGCTTTGTGGACATGTGTTTCATTTCTATTTTATGACATGAGTAGTTTTATCTAGCATGGATATATGTGTTGTGGATGTGTTGTGGATTATGTTGTGGATTATCACCTACAATTTTTTTGAGATTTGTCTATGCTTGAGCATATTTTTGTATATGCATGTGTTGAGGGGGAGCTTCATTTGAAGTCTCTACCCAAGATATTTGTAATAACTATATATGTTTTGTCATCATCAAAAAGGGGGAGATTGTTGGCCCAAAGGCCATTTAGCCCTATATCTTGTTGGATATTTTGATGATAACAAACCATATTTAGTTATGTATTTAACAATTTTGTTTAAAAGTATTTCAGGTAAAACAGGTTGATTTGACGGCTCCGATATCAAGACTCACAAGTTTGGACGCCGCTTAAAGATGTGCATTCCCAAGCTAAGCACATTAGGAAGCTTCGGGATCAAGACATGAAGAAAAGACCAAGTCAAGATCAAGACAATGAAAAAGTCCAAGATTTGTATTTTTACTTTTTCTTTTAGACTCTTTGTCAAAACCTAGATGTTAGAAGTAGATTTATGGGATTGTCACTTACACACACAAAAACAATTTCAAATTCTATTTCCAACTTAGTTTTATAGCTAACTTGCTTTTCGGAAATTTGTTTTAGAAACTTTAAGTTTTTGGAAAAACCAACTTTTAGAAAAACAAGTTTTTATCAAGAGAAACTTTATCAAAATGTTTTAATATGTTAGGATAGTGACATATGGTCATACTCCTATTTTTTACAAAGTCCAAAACCCCAAACCACAAGACCAAAACCAAACCCAAGTTCTGGTTCTGATTTTTCAGAACTGACAGGCGACGGTCGACCGCCCGGGTCGACCGACGTACACGCTGTGCATGTGTGTACGTCGGCCGACCGCTCCGGTCGACCGGGGCACTTACAGTGCTCTCTGTTTGTTCGGGTCGACCGGGGCGGTCGACCGTAGTCCCCCAACGGTCAAAAATATGACCGTTGGCGGTCGACCGGCCCGGTCGACCGGCAGCTGTCAGAAAGTCTGACAGATTCCAACAGCTATATTTTTTTGACAGATTTTGTTGGGATCTCACCCCCAACGAATCTCTCTTGCTGTTTTACCCAGTTTTTCAACCCCTATAAATAGTGGGTCACTTCTACATGATATGACAACAATTCCTAAACATTTTACAAGAGATTTCATAAGATTTTCAAGCCTTCTATTTGAGAAAAGATTTTCAAGCCAAAATTTCCATACACCCATTTGAAGCCTATTCCTCTACTTCTCTCTAGACTTTGCACTACACAATCCCAAAATTCTACATTTACATATTGGTTATAGGATTGTGCTAAGTGAGCAATTTTCGATCAAGTGTGATCATTTTCTTCTTGAGCGAAGTTGTAGAGGCATCAGCCTCAAGGCGAGCTAGTGTGCTCCGGGTGGTGTTGCGGCATCACGAGAGATAGGACAAGTGTGTCCTTGTATTGGCGATCCGGTGGGATCAACAATAGTGGAAATCCTTCAAGTGTGAAGGCGGGGACGTAGAGCGTGGCTCGAACCTCGGAAATATATACTTGTGTTTGCGTTTGCTCGAATTTTCTCTAAACTCAACTCCTTTATTTCTTGCACTACTTATTGTGTTTATTGCTAGTCTTTTAATTTGAGCAAATTTGTTAGTAGAATTTTTAATTCCGCATTGTTGCCATATTTTATATAGCCATCACCTATTCACCCCCCCTCTAGGTGATTTCATGCACATGGATTAGCTTTCTCCACTCATTCCTTTTGAGAAATATGCCTTTACTAAGACTTTTAGCCTCTATATCTTGTCGTATTACCTCCATCCATGTTTTCTTCGATTTCCCCTGCGCTCTTTTAACTTGCCCTAATTTGTTACGCTCTACTTGTCGGTTTGGCACATTTGTAGGTCTACGTCGCACATAACCAAGCCATCGTAGGCATTTTTCTCTCATATTCTCTTCTATAGAGGCTACGCCTATCTTAGTACGAATATCCTCATTTCTCACCTTATCTCTCCTCGTGTTACCACACATCTAACGAAGCAACGCTTTCCAACAATCAAATTTTGGTGCCGTTGCCGAGGAGGGATAACAACTTTCTTGTTCGTACTAAAGATTTTTCTTTTGTTTCTTTGTGCAGGAGGAGGAATCAAGGACCTATTGCTTAAGTGAGCACATCAGTGAACCTAGAACACATTTGCCCTAAAAAAAGCCACGCAAATGCGGCTTTCTGATTGAAGTACTCATAACAATGTTCTGCAGAGTTGCTGAAATTTCTTATTTTGATTTCTGTAATTATTATTTTTCTTGTATGTCTCACCCATGCACCGTTAATAACTCAATAGAAACTCATTTGTTGTAAAATTGAAATCGCAGTAGTCTTTTGCATTTAGAGTAGTGTCTATTTTAATTCATTTTGATTTCTGTTGAAGAGTGCTGGAAAAAAGTATGTGTGCATCTCATTTAGAATATGACTAACACCTTTGAGTGATTTATCGCCTTGCGTGTTATTTTGCTGTGAATATATTTGCACACTTGCTCAAAAGTTGACTTTAAGGGCAAATTCCAATAAAAAAGATAAGGTGGGGAAGTCATTACCTTTTCTTAACCTAAAACTATCTCTCAGTTCACTCACAATCTCAAGCCTAACTAAAATTTGATAGACATTGGCCCTAGGGACATCTCGGACTCATTAAGAGATTAACCGAGGGTGAAAATTGTAAGAATCATACTCCTGCAAAATCGGTGTTTAAGAAAAGAGGATTAAGAAGTTAAGCCTCGAAAACTCCACGGTTTGGCATAATTAAGGCCTGAGGCTGGCCTTCCCTAGCCGATTAGCTGGTAGTCTGATTCCTGCAACAACCTCCCCCGGGTAGTCGACCAGTTAGGAAGCGTCTAGGTTCAGGTACCTTAGACAAGGCTTGGTGGTTGTTTTTTCTTCTTTTGTATGTTTTTTTATTCTCTTCGATTGTTTTGTTGTTAATACGTTATTTGTCATGTGCTGCATGCAAAAGTGGTTGAGAGATCCAGTCACGTTCAGATTAACCTGAAACACTTCTCTTTCACTACATCTAGAGCCAGTGATGGCCTCGCTACATGATAGATTTTACCAAATTAGAACTTAACTCCCTTCTTGTATAAAACTTCCTAAAGCAAACAACAATAATTTTGAATTAAAACTACAGTTCATTAACACTCTTCCTAAATTTCATGGTATGGAATCAGAAGATGCGTACTTCTTCGTTAGGGAATTTGAATAAATATGCCTCATGAAGCGAATTCCACAGCTAGGAGATGATGTCGTAAGGTTGCATTTCATTCCTTTTTCCCTAAAGGATCTAGCTAAAAAATGGTTGTACAGCTTAGTTGTAGACTCTGTCACCACGTGAGACGATTTCGTCAAGATTTTTTTGAAGAAATTTTATCCAATTCACAAAAGATCCCTCATCTAAAAAATATCATGCAATTTAAGCAAGAAGAAAATGAATCATTCTGGAGATACTTTGAGAGATTCAAATATCTCATAGCCTAATCCCTCATCACGATGTAGAGAAGTGGCTTCAGTGTCAAATTCTCTATGATGGTTTATACTATCAAGCAAAAATGTTATTTGAAATCATGTGTTAGGGGGATTCTTACAAAGGGATGAAAACCAGGTTGAGCTCTATTTGAAGATTTAGTAGAGAAAACCCCCCAATGGGAGCCAACCTCTGAGAAGCCAAAAAATTCATAATTTATAGATTCTAAAGGAGGGCTCCTATCCATAGAATTATCCATAGCTGCTAAATCTAAGGTTGCCACTCTAATGCGAAGAATAGAAGCTCTAGAAACAAAAGAGCCAGCCAAGGTTAACCAAATCAACCCACCACAGATCCACAATCTGAGTTATTCATATTATCAGGCACAAAACTATGTTTTCAAAGAATGCCCTGTTTTTTAAGCTCATAAAGTATTATCGGAACACATGAATGCGGCCGACTCAAGGCCGCAAAATAATCCCTACTCGCAGACATACAATTCCGGTTGGAGAAATTACCCAAATATCTCTTGGAGTCAGAACAACTCTCCCAGGCCCAGCTTCCCCAACAATGTTCACCATCCAAATCATCAAGCAAACTTTCCCAATCAAGCGTCACCTTCTTCTTTCCAAAACTCACCAATCGAGAAAAAACTCAGTGAATTGGAGAAAAGTATGGAGGCGTTCCTGAAGTCCCAAACCACCCTCATGCAAAATCAAGGATAGCTATTAAACAACCATACTCAGGCTATATCTGATAGAAAGTTTAGATGAGTTAGTTAGCAAGTTCTCTGAGTGAAAGACCACAGGATACCTTACTTAGTTAACGGCTAGCTAACCCTAAGAATTTCAGTCAAGCTTATGAAATCCAAGATTCTCAGATCAACCAGTGTAATGTTGTTCATACACTTAAGTTGGAAAGAAGGTGGATAATTAAGTCTAAGTCAACAAGTCCAGTCCAAATTGATCCAACTCCTGCCTCCACGTCTGCTAACTCATCTCAATCTGCTCCACAAACATCTGATAAAGACACAACTACTGATCAAGTTCACAAGCCTGTAGCATCATTTCTAAATACACATGAAAAAATACTCGAGATACTCAACCAGGTTAAATTAAATGTACCTCTTCTTGATACAATCCAACAAGTTCCAGCTTATGTGAAGTTCCTTAAGGATATTGATTTGTCACATACATTGCCTTTATGTTGTCACTTTACCACACTTGTTTGCTAATAAATGATATTAATAAGTGTCTTTTTTCTTTGCTAAATGTAGGCCCAAATGCTCAAAGAAATAAATGAGGAACAAGCCCAAAAGCCCACTTTATTCTGAATTAATTCAGAATAAATTCGAAGTGGAGAAATCTGGGCTATATCTTGGCATATCAAGGGTCTGAGAAAAACCCTCCTTGAATCGAGGAATCGAAGCCAGAAAATTAAAAGCTGATTCAGTCAGCGGTTGAAGCAGCAACAAGAAAACCAGCAGGAGATGCGAGCTAAACAGGAAACCAGGAAGCTGCCCCCTCTTGGTGTGGCCACCTGGCCACACCAGGGCCGCGAAAACGCGGCCCAAGCTGCGTTTCTGCTGCCAACTGATTTCAGTTGGGGGAGCGTTTACTCCCCCAACGTTTCCATGATCCTATCTTCTAGGTTTTTTGCTATAAATACCTCTTTCAGCAAGGAAAAAGGCAGCGAAGACTAGGATTAAATTTTGCACTTATTTTCTTAGGATCTAGGTTCATTGTTAGCTAGAAAGAAAGTTGTAATCTTGCTTTTTAAGTTGTAGTCCAGTTTCAAAAACTTGTGAGAGAGAGGACTGAGAGCTTGTACTTGAAGGTTGAAGTGACAACAATACAAAAGTCGGGCCGATTTCTCTTTCACTTGCAGTACGGTATGCTTTATATTATGTCGCTATTTTCTTCGCTTTCCATGAGTAACTAAACACTTTATCTTGGCTAGCTATCGACTCTCTCTTGTTTTCTTCTCTTCTGTTTTTAAAAGAAAAAGTCCCGATGACTCATATGCATGCCTCCCTTAAAAGCCTTTCTTTTTGAAAGTGTTCTTGAAGGCACATGAGGATGGGTATGGATAGTTGAATTCACCATTCTTTCTTGAACTTCTTGTGAATCGTTTTTAATTTATTCTTGCTTCTTCGCGTTTTATGTTTTAATATCCGATTCCAACTCTTTCTTGAAGAAAAAGGACTCAAACCTTCTGCATCTTATGTGCTTTACTTAAAACTTTCTTAAAAAAAAAGCAACTTTAAGTTTTGCAAATGATAACTTGAGGGACTTAATACTTTAAGAGAAGAATGAACAATTGAGTAGGAAGATAGTAAGCCCAGATTTGATTTCTTATTATAAAACAACATCACAACTCTTAAAGCTTTTTAAAAATCACCCCTCCAAATCCTTTTCTGAAAGTTGAAATTTCTCTTTTTCATCTCTTTTCCTTACATTCTCTTTTTCCTAAAAAAAACGAACACAAACTCCTTGTTTTTAAAATGACTCATCGAAAAGCTTCCATCGCATCCCTCCTTGTGGACACGACCCGTTAGCCACAAGCTACATGGTACAATCTTAAACTCATTGGTTGTTTTATTTATTTTAGCAATCAAATTTTGGCGCCGTTGCCGGGGAGGGAACGGTGTAGTTGTTTTAACAACTTTTGTGTGTTTGTTTCAGGGACTCGAAGATCAAGATCTAGCATTCATGCTTTGCCAAGAAGACTTGAAAATTCTGTGCCCCTACTCTCGAAAGTAGGAAACAGAATTTCAAGAAATTGCTTTGCAAATCTGAAATTTTTTGGGACTACTAAAAACTTTGTTTTGCAGGACATATTGCTTGCAAAAATTTCAGTTTTTTATGTCACATTTGTGCTAGTGTTTCTATCCAACATCCCTGTTTTTAAGTCAACAGTAAAATATTCGTTGAAAGTTAAAAATTGATTAGACATTTGCATTCCCATAAGTCTTTTCAATTCTTTTACTTTACTGTTGAAGAGAGTTGGAGACAAGGTATGTATGCATAGCATATAGTTTAGGAAACATTCTTGGGTGATTTTGCTTTTGAATGCTACTTTCCTATATCTTGCATACTTGCACGAATCAATTCTAAGGGCAAAACCCAAATCAAGAGAAGATGGGGAAGTCATTACCCTTCCTTAGCCCACAAACCATCTCCAAGCACGCACAACCTAATCCTAATTAAAATTTGATAGACGTTGGCCTTAGGGACATCTCGAACTCAATAGGAGATTATCCTAAAGAGGAAAAGTGTTAGAAATTGACTCCTGTAAAATTAGTGTCAAGGAAAGGGATTGAGGGCCGAAAGCCCGAAGATTGGTGGTTACTTAATTAAGGAACGTCTTTTGACGGAAAACCTCCCACCAATCTTGCCCTGACCTGGCTGATTAGCTTGTGGTCAAGGTCTAAATTCTACCTCTTGTGGACAATCAACCAGTTAGGAGTTGTCTAGGTCGAGGTTACCTTAAACTAGGCTTGGTTGATTTCTATTGTTGACTGTTGTTTGAACTTGTTGTGACTGTGATTGTGTTTGTGTATGCAAGTGTGGTCGAGAGACCCCAATTCATCTAGGTTGACTAGAAACACATCACCACCTAAGTTTGAACCAAGACCAGATCCGGTAATGGCTCAATCCACATCACTGCAGGATAGGTTCTACCCCATTAGGACCTCACTTCCATCATGCATTTCACTTCCATCGGTTGGTGAATACAATTTCGAGCTCAAGCCTCAATTCATCAACACACTCCCCAAATTTCATGGTCTAGAGTCCGAAGATGCCTACTTCTTCATAAGAGAATTTGAGGAAGTATGTCTTATGATGAAAATCCCACACCTTGTAGACGATACTATTGGTTGAGATTTATCCCGTTTGCTCTTAAGGACCTAGCGAAAAAATGGCTCTACAGCTTAGCAGCCAGTTCTATCACATCCTGGGATGGTTTCATTAAGGTTTTCTTGAAGAAATTCTATCCTATCCATAAAACCGCTCTCATTAGGAAGACGATCATGCAATTCAAGCAAGAGCCTAGTGAACTGTTCTGGAGGTACTTTGAACGCTTTAAGGACCTCCTTGTCCAATGTCCACATCATGGAATAGAGAAATGGCGACAATGCCAAATTCTCTATGATGGTTTAGACTACTCCACCAAAACCCTCTTAGAAAGTATGTGCCAGGGGGTTTCTTGCAGAAAGATGAAGACGAGGGATGGGATTTGTATGAAAATTTAGCTGAGAAAACCATCCAATGGGAATCTGCGAGTGAGACCCCTAAGAATCCTAACTCCATCTCTTCAAAAGGAGGTCTCCACTCCATAGAATCATCCATCGCTAATGAGGCTAAGTTAGCTAATTTAGCTAGAAGACTGGAAGCTCTAGAGACGAAAGAACCAAGTCCAGTCAATCAAGTTAGCCCGAACCAATTTTCACCCCCGGGCTGCACTTATTGTCAAGCCATGAACCATGTATTCGAGGAATGCCCAGTGTTTCAGGCTCAGCAATCCTATCACGAACCGATGAATGCGGCTTTTTCAAGGCCGAACAACAATCCTTACGCACCAACATACAATCCCGACTGGAGAAATCACCCTAATTTCTCATGGAGCCAGAACAACAATGACCTTTCACGATCCAATCATGCTAACCACTTCCATCATGGTAACAATTCTTCCAATCATCAACCCAACTTCTCCAATTTCCATAATAATTCTCCCAACCATCCACCAAGCTTTCCAAATTATCAACATAACTTTCCTAACCAAGCTCAACAATCTTCCTTCCAGAATCCTCAATTGGAAAGAAGAATGACTGACTTTGAGAGAAACATGGAGAGATATATGAAAAACTAAGACTCTCTCATGCAAACCATTCAGAGGCTAGAAGCTCAAATGAGCCAATTAGCCAACCCACAGAATGAGAGACAAAAGGGTACCCTGCCTAGTCAGCCAATCACCAATCCGAGGAATTCCCAACAAGCTCATCTGGCTGAGGATCCTTCATTCAATCAATGTAATGCTGTGCATACATTGAGGTCAGGAAAGAAAGTTGATAACCAAGTGTCAACCCCCACCAATCCTATTCAGCACAACCACAATCAAGCTTCCACCTCATCCAATCCAATTTCTTTCAATTCGGACGAGTCTGAAAAAGACAAGTCAGCCAGCCAGGTGCACCACCCTATAGTACCATTTCCGAATAGGCTGAAAAACAACAAGCAAAACCCGCACATGGACAAGATAATCGAGATGTTTAACCAAGTGAAGATAAATGTGCCACTTCTTGATGCCATCCAACAAGTTCCTTCCTATGCTAAGTTTCTTAAGGACATGTGCACCAAGAAGAGAAAGACTAATGTTCCTAAGAAAGTCTTCCTAGCCACTAATATTAGTGAGCTATTTTCGGGTCCTATCCCTGTCAAGTACAAAGATCCAGGTAGCCCTACCATTGCCTGTACAATAGGACAAGCCGAGATTAGTCGTGCACTTCTTGACTTGGGGGCAAGTATCAACTTGCTTCCATTCTCTATTTATCAACAACTCGGGTTGGGTGACCTTAGTCCAACTCGAGTCACCATCCAACTGGCTGACCGTTCTGTTAAAGTTCCAAAAGGGGAAATTAACGATGTCCTGATCCGGGTAGGAGAGTTCATATACCCTGTCGATTTCATAGTTTTGGAGACACAACCTGTATCCAACTCCAATCGTAGGGCTCAAACTCCGGTCATCCTAGGTCGACCATTCCTTGCCACTGCTAATGCCATCATCAATTGCAGGAATGGGTCTATGAGGTTAACCTTTGGAGACATGACTAGAGAAGTCAATGTCTTCCATCTAGGAAAACAACCCCGTGACATTGAGGACCAAACTTTTGAAGTAAACCAAATTGAGAACTTGACAAGTGAACACGGGGAAGAATTGGAATCAGAAATGGAGATTGACTTCGAGTTAGAGTCTGATGACTTTAATCTCGATCAGGTGGTAGATTCTGCCATGAATTGGGCTTCAAACCCAATTTCACCTACAATGGAGCCAACAGATTTGACTAGTCCTTCTAGTGAGCCTGCCTCTTCCTTAGAATTGAAAGCCCTTCCTGCGCATCTCAAGTACGCCTATCTAGGCGAACAAGAGACATTTCCGTCATCATTGCCTCTCACTTAAATGACGGGGAAGAAAAAGATTTGAAAGATATTCTAAGAAAACATAAGGAAGCCATTGGGTGGACTATGACTGATATTAAGGGATTAAGTCCAACCATCGTTCAACACCGCATCCATCTCAATGAAGACGCCACACCCAAGAGAGACCTGCAGCGTAGGTTAAACCCTATTATGCAAGAGGCTGTTCATGCTAAAATCATAAAACTCTTAGACAATGGGATAATTTATTCCATTTCGGATAGCCAATGGGTCAGTTCTGTCCACGCGGTCCCAAAGAAATCTGGTTTCACCGTAGTGGAAAACGAGAACAAAGAGTTGGTTCAAACTCGACTTCCCACGAAGATTCGAGTTTGCATTGACTATAGGAAACTGAATGCTGCAACTCGTAAGGACCATTTTTCACTTCCCTTCATTGATCAGATGCTTGAACGTTTGGCGGGTCACGAGTACTACTGCTTCTTGGACGGTTACTCGGGTTATAACCAGATCCCTATCGCTCCCGAGGACCAAGAAAAGACCACGTTCACATGTCCATTTAGGACATTTGCTTATCGTCGAATGTCATTCGGCTTATGCAATGCCCCAGCAACGTTTCAACGTTGCATGTTGAGTCTTTTCTCTGTATGGTAGAGCGCTTCTTAGAAATCTTCATGGATGATTTCTCCATCTACGGAGATTCATTCACTCAATGTCTCCACCATCTTGAACTCGTCCTCCAACGTTGTGCTGAGAAACATTTAACGCTGAACTGGGAGAAATGCCACTTCATGGTGAAACATGGAATTGTCTTGGGCCATGAAATATCCAAGAAAGGAATTGAAGTGGATAGAGCAAAAATCGAGGTTATTGCTAAGCTTCCCATGCCCAAATGCGTTAAGGACATTAGATCTTTCTTAGGACACGCTGGTTTCTATCGAAGATTTATCAAGGATTTTAGCAAAATTGCTAGGCCCTTGACTAATCTGTTAGCTAAGGATGTGTCCTTCACTTTCGATGCTGAATGCATAAATTCTTGGGAGAAGCTTAAGAGTGAGCTGATTTCTGCACCAATCATATCTCACCGGATTGGTCTAAGCCGTTTGAGATTATGTGCGATGCTTCTGATTTTGCCATAGGCGCTGTCCTAGGACAACGTATTGATAACAAGCAGCATGTGATCTACTACTCTAGTAGGACTCTCAATGACACTCAACTGAACTACACTACAACCGAGAAGGAATTCTTGGCAGTAGTGTTTGCCTTAGAGAAGTTTTGTCCCTGCCTACTAGGGTCCAAAACCACCGTTTTCACCGATCATTCTGCGCTTAGGTACCTCATGATGAAGAAGGATGCTAAGGCCCAACTCATTCGTTGGATCCTCCTTCTTCAAGAATTTGATCTCGAAATTCGAGACAAGAAAGGCGTAGAAAATGTCGTTGCTGACCATCTCTCACGGATTCCCAATTCTCCATGCAACGAATTACCCATCAATGCGGATTTTCCTGATGAACATCTCTTAGCTATCTCTAGGGAACCTTGGTTTGCTGATATAGTGAATTACTTAGTCACAAACCAAACTCCGTCTCATTGGTCCAAAAATGATGTTTACCGGTTCTTATCCCAAGTCCGGTATTTCTTTGGGAGGAACCGTATCTTTTTAAGTACTGTTCCGACCAAATCATTAGGAGATGGATTTCCGATGAGGAGGTTAGGAGTGTTCTGTCCTTTTGTCACGAACTTGCATGCGGTGGACACTTTAGTCCCCTCATGACAGCTGAAAAGGAGTTACAAAGTGGGTTTTATTGGCCCACTCTGTTCAAGGATGCCTATGAATTTTGCAAGACGTGCCCTAGATGCCAAATGGTAGGTAGGATCTCACGTCGAAATATGATGCCTCTTGGTGTGGCCACCTGGCCACACCAGGGCCGCGGAAACGCGGCCCAAGCCGCGTTTTCGCGGCCAACTGATTTCAGTTGGGGGAGCGTTTACTCCCCCAACGTTTCCGGGATCCTATCTTCTAGGTTTTTTGCTATAAATACCTCTTTCAGCAAGGAAAAAGGCAGCGAAGACTAGGATTAAATTTTGCACTTATTTTCTTAGGATCTAGGTTCATTGTTAGCTAGAAAGAAAGTTGTAATCTTGCTTTTTAAGTTGTAGTCCAGTTTCAAAAACTTGTGAGAGAGAGGACTGAGAGCTTGTACTTGAAGGTTGAAGTGACAACAATACAAAAGTCGGGCCGATTTCTCTTTCACTTGCAGTACGGTATGCTTTATATTATGTCGCTGTTTTCTTCGCTTTCCATGAGTAACTAAACACTTTTTTTGGGCTAGCTATCGACTCTCTCTTGTTTTCTTCTCTTCTGTTTTAAAAGAAAAAGTCCCGATGACTCATATGCATGCCTCCCTTAAAAGCCTTTCTTTTTGAAAGTGTTCTTGAAGGCACATGAGGATGGGTATGGATAGTTGAATTCACCATTCTTTCTTGAACTTCTTGTGAATCGTTTTTAATTCATTCTTGCTTCTTCGCGCTTTATGTTTTAATATCCGATTCCAACTCTTTCTTGAAGAAAAAGGACTCAAACCTTCTGCATCTTATGTGCTTTACTTAAAGCTTTCTAAAAAAAAGTAACTTTAAGTTTTGCAAATGATAACTTAAGGGACTTAATACTTTAAGAGAAGAATGAACAATTGAGTAGGAAGATAGTAAGCCCAGATTTGATTTCTTATTATAAAATAACATCACAACTCTTAAAGCTTTTTAAAAATCACCTCCTCCAAATCCTTTTCTGAAAGTTAAAATTTCTCTTTTTCATCTCTTTTCCTTACATTCTCTTTTTCCTAAAAAAATGAACAAAAACTCCTTGTTTTTAAAACGACTCATCGAAAAGCTTCCATCGCATCCCTCCTTGTGGACACGACCCGTTAGCCACAAGCTACATGGTACAATCTTAAACTCATTGGTTGTTTCATTTATTTTAGCAATCAGATATGCGTACTAAGAAGAGAAAGACGAATGTGCCAAAAAAGTGTTCTTAGCAACCAACATAAGCAAACTTCTGTCTGGTCCTATTCCGATCAAGTACAAAGATCCCTAATGTCCCACAATTTTTTGTACCATAGGATAAATAGAAATTAGCCGAGCACTTCTTGACTTGGGAGCAAGTAACAACTTGCTACCTCTCTCAGTATACTAGTAATTTGGATTGGGCCAGCTGCACCCAACTCGAGTAACCATTCAGTTAGCTGATCGATCTGTGAAAGTCCCCAAAGGGGAAATCACGGATGTCCTTATTCAGGTATGGGATTCATCTACCCCATTGACTTCAACGTTCTTGAGACCCAACCTGTGTCAAACCTAAGGTTTTAAACTCCTGTTATCTTAGGGCGTCCGTTCCTAACCACTGCCAATGCAATAATCAACTGTAGGAATGGATCCATGAGATTGACCTTCGGAGACATGACTAAGGAGGTTAATGTTTTCAACTTAGGAAAACAACCCAGGGATATGGAAGATCAGATATTCAAGGTCAACTCTATTGAAAATTTAACAAGCGAGCATGAAGAGAGCATACAGCCAGACACTGAGAGCGAGTTTGATTTGGAATCTGAGGATTTCAATTTAGATCAAATTATCGAGTCAGCTGTGGATTGGGCATCAAGCCCAAATGTGCCAATTCCTAATTCCGAACATCAAATTCTTCCTTCCAATGAATCCAGTCCTTCCTTAGAATTGAAAGCTTTACCAGAACACCTTAAGTATGCCTACTTAGGTGGAAAAGAAACCTTACCAGTCATCATAACATCCCATCTGACTGGAGAACAAGAGGAAAGCTTGATGTCTGTTCTGAGGAAACACAAAGAGGCAATTGGATGGACAATAAATGACATCAAGGGAATAAGTGAAAGATCACCTAGAGGGGGGGTGAATAGGTGATTATGCTAATCTAGTCAACTCAATGCGGAATTAAAAACTAATTTGCAATTTCAACAAGAGATGCACACAACCAAGCCAAGCATATAAGTATGTATGAGCAATATGAATAGATGCAAGGCACAAAGTAAAGAGAGAGAGAGAGTAAGAGTCAATGAACAAGCGCAAACACCAAGATATGTTTTGAAGTTCGAGCACCCAGCTCTACATCCCCGCCTTCACCCAGAAGGATTTTAAGTCCACTAGCTTGTCCACAAAGGACTCCCACAAAGGGAACCTCCACCGAGGATTTGGGGCAATCACAATACAAGGAGTACCCAACTTCTCTCCTTACAAACACAACCTCCTCCTTGAGGCACAACTCCAAGCTAACAAACAATCACCTCACAACCCGAGGGATTAGCACAAAGCCAAGCAAGGATCACCTCACAACTTGAGGGATACAAACCACTTGCACAAACAACCTCCTCAACCCAAGAGGGAAAAGCACAAAGCAAAGTATAGAGGATTTACAACTTGGTGGTTCAACAACAACCACAAACAATCTCTTTTCCCACACATAAAGACCTTATAGAGAAGATAGTAGATTTTTGCTCAAGTGTGGAGAAAACCAAGGGATTTAAAACCAGCAACTCAAAGAAAAACTTTGGGAAATAATAGAAAATAAAGATAGTGAAATTCAAACAAAAACTTTTCCCAAAATCCCTTTTCTTTGGTTTTTCAAACCCTAATAAAAACTCCAAAAAGATTGTTCAATTTGAATTCAAAAACCTCTTTTAATTGCTATGAAAACACCAGAGAGTATGAAAAATTCGCATAAAAAATCTTGGAGAAAAACTCTTGCAAATGGGGTATTTATAGGCAAATCTAGAACTAGCCGTTGGCAGCAGTTTTTGCCAAAATAACCCTGCCGGTCGACCGGTCCGGTCGACCGCCCAACGGTCAATTTTTGCCCGTTGGCAGCTACCGGTCGACCGCCCCGGTCGACCGAAACAAACAGAGAGCTCTGCTCTCAGTCCGGTCGACCGTCCCAGAGGCTCCAAACGTGCACAGAATTGTGCACGTCGGTCGACCGACCCGGTCGATCGACCTCAGCCCTAGTCGACTAGTCAGGCTACTAGTCGACTTGGTTGAAGCCTGGAACAAAAAAACTGGGTTAAAACATATTTAAAAATTCTTTTATCATTTCTAAAAATCACAAAAATAGTTTTATCAATTTGCATTGATATATAAATATGTGGTAAAAAGTTTAGCTCAAATATCAATCAATATGAACTATTTTTGTGTCTTATCATTTTTACCAAAAACCAAAAACTGTATTTTCTAAAACTTGTATTTTGAATAGAAAATACGTTTTGTCCAAAACTCTTCCAAATACAAAAACATGATATCTAAACACTTTGAAGCATGATGTATATGGATAGAAATTCAATATACATGAAACAAATATATATCATAGTTTTTGTCATTAATTCCGAAGTATGTTTTGTCAAAAATACCAAAACATATAACACATGAATAAGTAAGTCAAAACTAAGTTTGTCTAGGAAATTAAAGCATGCATGTATATAGAACAAATCATATATACATTAAACCATGTAAACTTGTTTTGATCTATCTATACATGAAAACCAAGATCGGTTAAACCTAAAACTGAAAAACCAAAAACCAATATTCGAAACATGAAACGTGTGTGTGTTGTGAACTTGAGCATTATCATACTATTCTAATCTTCACAAATTTGGATCTAAACACAAAACTAAACTATGGTACCGAAGTCTTCTTGTAGAGCGCAATCTCCAAGCCGACTCGATCCAAAACTCCTTGATCCATCGAGCAAGTGCTGTATGTGATCTTTGACGCTCGGGCTCTTGAATCAACTTGTGAAAGATGTGTGGAAGCTTTCACCAACTAATAACTTGATTAATGATCTGAAACTAAACTCACAAGATTATTAGTACACATAACTACATGAGTTAATCATCATCAAAACTAGAGTGGAAGGCCTTTGGGCCAACAATCTCCCCCTTTTTGATGATGACAAAACTCATGGAGTTATATATGCATGGACTAAAGTTAAGCTTCAAAGAAGCTCCCCCTTAACTCATGCATAACCAAATAAACATAATGAATGTGCAATGAAGGCTCTTAAACATGAAACATGAAACATGCATACCTATGCATAAACAATAAAGGGTTCTAGATACCAATGAAATGTTCAATTACAAAACATGCTCTAGATACCAATTCCAATGAAATATTTAAAACAAAACAAGCTCTAGATACCAATTACACTCTAGAGATACCAATTACAAAACATCCAATTACAAAACATGCTTTAGATACCAATTAAAATTAAACTAAATTAAACTTAATATATGCAAAACAAAAACATGCTCTAGATACCAATTCCAATGAAATATTTAAAACAAAACAAGCTCTAGATACCAATTACACTCTAGAGATACCAATTACAAAACATCCAATTACAAAACATGCTTTAGATACCAATTAAAATTAAACTAAATTAAACTTAATATATGCAAAACAAAAACATGCATATATAAGCCCAAATTCTTCTCCCCCTTTTTGTCAATCATCAACAAAGGGGTAAAAACCAAAACAAAACAAAATCTTCTTTCCTTTTAATACAAAGACTCAATCTATAATAAGGGGTAAAAGCAAAACCAAATCAATAGAAAAATCAATAAATATTTCTCCCCCTTTTTATTCGAAACAATGAATCTATAAAAAAAATATGATTTTCTTTTTGTCTAAAACAAAACAAAGTCAATTAGAGGTACCAATTGAAAATATGTCAAAGAATAGCATCTTGATACCAATTGAAAGGAAACAAAAAAAAAAAATATTGATACCAATTTAAGCAAAAACATATGAAAATCTTGATACCAATTGAAAATAAACTTAATAATCTTGAATGTCTAAACAAACATATTTGATACCAATAGTAAATCATTTTCATTTTAAAGATATGATACCAATTTGAAATTTTCAATCATAAAGTAAGGGAGTGGGAATCAAATACCAATTGAGAAATTACTAATTGAAAGACAAAATCAAATTTTCTCCCCCTTTATGAAATACCAACTAAAATGATGCATAGGCTTGATACCAATTTAAAAGTAATCAATTGAAACAAAATTGAAACTCAAGCACTAGCATAAACAAGATCTTGTGCTTAAAGATATAGGGATATAATAAGCACAAATAAAACATATATATGTATGAAAAATAGATACCAATAGAAATTGATATTCTTGGAATGAAGCATACATACATACAAACACATATGAGTATACAAGAAGTGTCAAGATCGATACCAATTGAAAGAATTTAATGATACCAATTAAAATAACAATAATATCAAATGTATATCTCATATAACTATACCTCCCAATCATGGTTCAAGTTTTAAATGATTTTCATTTTAAAGCATACAAGAACATGATCTCCCATCCATCCTCCCATTGAAGGTAGGGGTTTTCAAAAATAGGTTTGAAAATAAGCTTTATTTGAAAATCTCTACCATAGTGAAGAATACGAACTAGTTATAGGAAAAACTTTTAGAACTAGTACGAAATCCTTCAAGTAAGGAATAAAACAAAATTGTTTTTCATGAAACACATGTAAATCACATGATCACTAAACACTCAAAGTTCATAAAGCTCATTCAAATTCTCATGAAAACAAATCATGAGTAAACTTATAAAGTGAGTGTACAAGTGTAATGTGACGCATATCAATCATGAAAATATTCAATTAAGCTCAATTATTCCTTAAACATTGAAAACACGAAAATCATCAAAACTTATTTAATCTTCATGCATATGTATGTCTAATACAAACTAAAGTATACATACATATCCAAAACACAACGAGTCCACAAAATATATGCATTAAGGCACGTGGCTCAAAAGGATAATCATGTATATCTAATAGTTTGGACAAGATAGACATATACATGAAGTTAAACAATTAAACACAAATCTTTACCAAAACAAATTTCATTTCAAGGTATATGTATGAATTGTCAACACAATAAGTATACATACATATCCCTAAACACAATTGAGTCCATATATAGATTTGCATGAAGGGCAAATGACTCAAGGGGTATACATGTATATCTTAAAGTTTGGCAATACAAGCATATACATGAAGTGAAAAAAAACTTATAAAACAAATTCAAAAATGAGAATACAAGTTTAAAATGTATGAATCATCAAAACTAGACTATACTAGCACATCTAATGGGTTCAAATAAGCATTCAAGCTCAAACATATATAAATTTATTTGCGGCCCACTACATGTGCAAGTATAAATTCTAGTCTTAATGAAAACTAACATCTAAACAAGTAATCAAATCATTAAGCATAAAACGGGGATCATAATCCAACATGATAAACATAATAATCAAAACATGAATCATTAAAACAAAAGGTCATAGTCAACCATATGATTTGCATGACAAAGACATGTGCATTAAACCTATGATAAACATGATAGCTAAAATATAAAGAGAACACAAAATATGGGTCCATACTAGACATGGGTGTCTCAACAACTAATCATGTAAAGCATAAGTCTAATAAATATGGCAAACATCATACTAATCATGAAACAATGAAACAAAACGAAAATCATAAACATCATAAACATCTAAAGGTCATAATGTATATGCATGTGCATTAGATCTAGGGCATACATGTTAGTTTAAACAAGGTGAGAACACTAAGTATAGATCCATATAAAACATGGGTGCTCAAGTAACTAAACATGTATAGCACTATTCTAATAAGCATGGCATAAGCATAATGAACAATAAACCATGGCATGCTATAAATAGATGAACATGAAAAGCATGCAAATAAAAATGGGAGTTAGACAATGATACCAAAACACATGAAGGTGCATCTCTAGTTCTCCAAACCACGGTGGTCCTCCCACCAAATCTCCTTGAGAGTGAAGCATCCAAATGGTTCTCTTTAGGCACGGAACGCATCCACTCCAAGGCACCAACACTCTCACGTTTTGCGAGAGCTCCCACCTACATCAAAAAGTATAGAGGTGGTCTTTGGTACCCATTTCTTTGTGGGTCCACGGGGGTTAGTATCCTTTCTAACCCAAACAAGATTAGTTGCTAAATTTCCATGATAAACACGATCATAACAAAATCTAGCAAGGTGACCTTTTCGGCCACAATGTGTACATGTGTACACATGAGCATACGTGTAATGGTGGTGACCGTGGGAAGCATGTGTATGCCGTGAAGGGTGAGCATGCAAAGATGTACCTTGTTTCTTGCGAACCAAGGTTTCCAAACGTGTATGATTCAATGTGCATTGGCTCAAGGTGGAGCCCAAACATTCAACACTTTTCTTCAAAATATTTATATCATTTTCAATAGTGGAAGACAAAGTGGAGCATGCAATAGGAGTGCTAGAACAAGAAGCTACACTAGCATGACAAACATGAATATCAATCTCATTTTGCAAAGATTCATTTTTCTCCAAAACCAAATTCAATTCTTTTGTAATTGATTCAATTTTATTTTTCAAAACAAGGTTATCTTTTAAAACAAAATCCAATTTAGAAGATAAAACCTCATTGTTTTTCACAACATCATTGCAATCATTTTTGTTTTTTAAAATCTCAATCTCATCAAGAGCAAGGTCTAGTTGAGATCCTAGTGAGTCACGTTCACTAGTGATCTCTTCCTTTTCTTGCAAAACCAATTCAAAATTAGAACATAAATCCTTTAATTCGTTTTTCAAAACAAGGTTGTCCTCTTTCAAAAGATTGTGTTTTTCCAATAAATTTTCAAGCTTTTGAGCAAGTTTCAAATTTAAAGTTTGAACCTCAAAACAACCATGGCAATAGGAACTAGAGCTATCATCTAATTGAGTGTCCGATTGTACCTCAAGGGAGTTTTTCCCTTGGACCATGAAGCAATGCTCTTCGGACTTTTCTCTCTTAGATCTCCTCATCTTGTTGATAATCCGGGAGACGTCAATAAGCTCCAAACTGCAAAAGCCGAGTCATAATGATTAAACACCGGTAAAAGATGTTCACCTAGAGATGCTCTAAGTGTTCTAAGTGCTAATGCATTTGCCTTCTTATGCTTGCTACTATTGGGGAATGATTCCATAGTGGAGGCTTGATAAACTAGATGTCCAAGTCTTTTCAAATGGCTACTCATATTGGCCTTCCAAGCATCAAGTCTAATATGGTCAAACATAGGAGGGCTATCCATGAGTGCAAACTAAATGAGTGCAAATGAAGATGCAAATGAAGATTAGCAAACCAAGATCTCACTCCTAGGTGGTTAAACCTAAATATCAGGAGCACTAGCTCTGATACCAATTGAAAGATCACCTAGAGGGGGGTGAATAGGTGATTATGCTAATCTAGTCAACTTAATGCGAAATTAAAAACTAATTTGCAATTTCAACAAGAGATGCACACAACCAAGCCAAGCATATAAGTATGTATGAGCAATATGAATAGATGCAAGGCACAAAGTAAAGAGAGAGAGAGAGAGAGTAAGAGTCAATGAACAAGCGCAAACACCAAGATATGTTTCGAGGTTCGAGCACCCAGCTCTACATCCCCGCCTTCACCCAGAAGGATTTTAAGTCCACTAGCTTGTCCACAAAGGACTCCCACAAAGGGAACCTCCACCGAGAATTTGGGGCAATCACAATACAAGGAGTACCCAACTTCTCTCCTTACAAACACAACCTCCTCCTTGAGGCACAACTCCAAGCTAACAAACAATCACCTCACAACCCGAGGGATTAGCACAAAGCCAAGCAAGGATCACCTCACAACTTGAGGGATACAAACCACTTGCACAAACAACCTCCTCAACCCAAGAGGGAAAAGCACAAAGCAAAGTATAGAGGGTTTACAACTTGGTGGTTCAACAACAACCACAAACAATCTCTTTTCCCACACACAAAGACCCTATAGAGAAGATAGTAGATTTTTACTCAAGTGTGGAGAAAACCAAGGGATTTGAAACCAGCAACTCAAAGAAAAACTTTGGGAAATAATAGAAAATAAAGATAGTAAAATTCAAACAAAAACTTTTCCCAAAATCCCTTTTCTTTGGTTTTTCAAACCTAATAAAAACTCCAAAAAGATTGTTCAATTTGAATTCAAAAACCTCTTTTAATTGCTGTGAAAACACCAGAGAGTATGAAAAAATTCGCACAAAAATCTTGGAGAAAAAATCTTGCAAATGGGGTATTTATAGGCAAATCTGGAAACTAGCCATTGGCAGCAGTTTTTGCTAAAATAACCCTGCCGGTTGACCGGTCCGGTCGACCGCCCAACGGTCAATTTTTGCCCGTTGGCAGCTACCGGTCGACCACCCCGGTCGACCGAAACAAACAGAGAGCTCTGCTCTCAGTCCGGTCGACCGGTCCGGTCGACCGTCCCAGAGGCTCCAAACGTGCACAGAATTGTGCACGTCGGTCGACCGACCTCAGCCCTAGTCGACTAGTCAGGCTACTAGTCGACTTGGTTGAAGCCTAGAACAAAAAACTGGGTTAAAACATATTTAAAAATTCTTTTATCATTTCTAAAAATCACAAAAATAGTTTTATCAATTTGCATTGATATATAAACATGTGGTAAAAAGTTTAGCTCAAATATCAATCAATATGAACTATTTTTGTGTCTTATCATTTTACCAAAAACCAAAAACTGTATTTTCTAAAACTTGTATTTTGAATAGAAAATACGTTTTGTCCAAAACTCTTCCAAATACAAAAACATGATATCTAAACACTTTGAAGCATGATGTATATGGATAGAAATCAAATATACATGAAACAAATATATATCATAGTTTTTGTCATTAATTCTAAAGTATGTTTTGTCAAAAATATCAAAACATATAACACATGAATAAGTAAGTCAAAACTAAGTTTGTCTAGGAAATTAAAGCATGCATGTATATAGAACAAATTATATATACATTAAACCATGTAAACTTGTTTTGATCTATCTATACATGAAAACCAAGATCGGTTAAACTTAAAACCGAAAGACCAAAAACCAATATTCGAAACATGAAACGTGTGTGTGTTGTGAACTTGAGCATTATCATACTATTCTAATCTTTACAAATTTGGATCTAAACACAAAACTAAACTATGGTACCGAAGTCTTCTTGTAGAGCGCAATCTCCAAGCCGACTCGATCCAAAACTCCTTGATCCATCGAGCAAGTGCTGTATGTGATCTTTGACGCTCGGGCTCTTGAATCAACTTGTGAAAGATGTGTGGAAGCTTTCACCAACTAATAACTTGATTAATGATCTGAAACTAAACTCACAAGATTATTAGTACACATAACTACATGAGTTAATCATCATCAAAACTAGAGTGGAAGGCCTTTGGGCCAACAATAAGTCCACCGATAGTGCAACACAGGATACATTTGAATGATGATGCAACTCCAAAGAGGGACCCACAGCGTAAGCTAAACCCGTTCATGCAAGATGCTGTATGAACAAAAATTCTAAAACTATTGGACAATGAGATCATTTATCCCATTTCTGATAGTCAATGTGTTAGTCCTGTCCATGTTGTCCCCAAGAAAGCTGGCTTTATAGTAGTGAAAAATGACAACAAAGAGTAAGTACAAACACGACTCCCCACCAAGATTTGTGTTTGTATTGATTATCGAAAACTTAATGCTGCTACTCGTAAAAACCACTTTGCACTCCCTTTCATCGATCAAATGCTTGAACGATTAGCTGGCCACGAGTACTACTATTTTTTGGACGGTTACTCAGGGTACAATCAGATCCCCTATTGCTGTAGAGGACCAAGAGAAGACCACGTTCACTTGTCTATTCAGAACCTTTGCTTACCAACGCATGCCCTTTGGATTATGCAACGCTCTCGTGATATTCCAACAATGCATGCTCAGTCTATTTTTCAATATGGTGGAATGAATTTTAGAGATTTTCATAGATGACTTCTCCATCTACGGGAATTCATTCAATCAATATCTTCATCACTTAGAGTTAGTTCACCAACGATGCACAGAAAAGAACCTAATTCTAACTTGAAAAAAGTGTCATTTCATTGTGAGACAGGAGAATGTCTTAGGCCATGTAATCTCGAGGAGAGGGATCAAAGTTGACAAGGTAAAGATAGAAGTGATCGCTAAGCTTCTGACCCCCAAATGTATTAAGGATATCTGATCTTTTCTGGGACATGTTGGGTTCTACCAACGGTTTATTAAAGATTTAGCATAATTGCTAGACCCTTAACCAACCTGCCCACGAAGGACGTATCCTTTAATTTCAATGACGGATGTTTTAGATCATAGGAAAAGCTTAAGCAAGAACTTATCTCTGCACCCATCATTTCCACTCTAGACTGGACTAAACCGTTTGAGATTATGTGTGACACTTCAGACCTTGCCATTGGCATTGTCTTAGGATAGCGCATCGATAATAGGCAGCACGTGATCTACTATTCGAGTAGGACTCTAAATGACGCGCAACAAAACTAAACTATTATAGAAAAAGAATTTTTGCCATAGCGTTCACTTTAGAGAGGTTCTGTCCGTACTTACTAAGGTAAAAAATCACAGTATTTATGGACCACTTCGCATTGAGATACCTTATGACAAAGAAGGACGCAAAAGCACGACTAATTCGATGGATCCTTCTTCTACAAGAATTCCACCTGGAGATTCGGGACAAAAAAGGGTTGGAGAATGTAGTGGTCAACTATTTATCTAGAATTCCCAACGCACCTACTAAGAAAACTCCGATCAATGAGGATTTCCCAAATGAACACATTCTAGCTATTTTTAAGAAACCCAGGTATGCAAACATCATCAATTACCTTGCTATAGGACAAGCACCTTCTGAATGGATGAATCGGGATAGATATCGCTTCTTCGCCCAACTGCGGTTCTTCATTTAAGAAGAACCATACCTTTTTAAGTATTGTCCTGATCAAAATATCAGACGGTGCATACCAGAAGAAAAACGTAAGAGTGTGTTAATATTCTGCTATGAACTTGCTTGCGGTGGACACTTTGGTCCCCGCAAAATCGTAAAGAAAGTCTTACAGAGTGGGTTCACTGGCCTATTTGTTCAAAGACTTGCTCAACGTTTGCAAGTCTTGAACAAATTGTCAAATGACTGGGAGAATCACAAGAAGAGATATGATGCCCCCGAACCCTATTTGGAACTTGAAATATTTGATGTTTGGGGCATTGATTTCATGAAGCCGTTTTCAAGTTCATTCGGCAACCAGTACATCTTGGTTGTGGTGGACTATGTTTCGAAATGGGTGGAGGCCGTGCTGACAAAGACAAATGACAACAGGATTGTTGTCAGATTTCTGAAGGAAAATACATTCTCTCATTTTGGCATCCAACGTGCGATAATTAGTGACAATGGATCTCATTTCTGTAACAGGGCTTTCGAAGCCCTATTGCGTAAATATTCTATCACTCACAAATTATCTGCAGCATATCATCCGCAAACTAATGGCAGGTAAAGGTAATTAACAGACAGATTAAACTCATTTTAGAGAAAGCTGTTAGGCAAAATAAGAAAGAGTGATCCACTAAGCTCATAGATGCACTATAGGCTTACTGGACCGCTTTCAAAACTATCCTCGATATGTCTCCATACAGAGTGGTATTTGAAAAATCCTGCCATCTGCCAGTGGAATTAGAACAGCGGGCTTTGTGGTCTATCAAGCAACTGAATTTTGATTTAAACAAGGCTGGGGACCTAAGGAAACTACAAATCTCAGAATTGGAAGAGAAACACAATGAAGCCTATGAGAACACTTAAATAACAAAGAGTAGAATCAAGATCTTCCACGACAAGTCATACATAGAAAGATCTTTGACCTAGGACAAAAAAGTTCTGCTTTACAATTCACGGCTTCACATCTTTGCGGGAAAACTCAAGACTCGTTGGATCGGACCGTTCACGGTTCGTACCATTTTTCCACTAGGTGCTATGCGATTTTTTAATGTAAAAAAATAGTGAGGATTCAAAGTAAATAGGTAAAAACTGAAGCCATTTCTGACTGCTAAACCAGAGTCACAAAAAGAAAATGTCATGGGTCTTTTCGACCCATTATACAAGTGATCATGTCCCACCACAAACCACCTATAAAAATAAATAAAAAAACTTCTTAAGTAGTAGAGAATTTTTTATAGTCTTTTGTAAAAATACAAAATAATTATAAAGATTAAGAAAACTCAAGTTAAAAATTCTTTACATTAGTCTAAATAAAAGAATATTGGTTGGATTGATAGTTTAGGAGGAATTAGAAAAATAACTCACTTCTTTACTTTTGCTTTAGTAAATATGCATTGTCTATACACACAATCTTGAAATTATAAACAATGACACTAAGTGCCACACAAAAAATAGATGTATATATATTTATAAACCAGATTAAGCTGGATAATTATGCCTCAAGAAGCATGAGTATTCATACCTAAAGGAAATAAACCTTAGTTTCATGGCCTAGTTTACTTGAGTATTTAACCTGAGGGGTGTTTTCTTACCTGGTACCCTAAGACCGTCTGGTTTGGAAGTCACCGGTTGAAAACTCGTTACACAAGTAAATTAGAAAGCCTAAGAAAATTAAGGGCAAAAATGGTAAATAAATAAACATTAATTAATTTCATGGCACTAGGGTTTGAGTTGAAAGTTTTTTTTTCAAGAAAATCACAGTTCACACAATGCTTATTAATAAGGCTAAATAAAAAAAAATGAGTTTGAAGTACAAGATTCCTCTTAAACTTAAATAAAAATTATATTCTTACATGAAGACCAATGTATAGGAAGGACTAATAAGGATTAGACCTAATACTTTTAATTATTTAGCTATTTTTACTAAAGAGATTAAAAGCCTTTTTCTTCTTTAAAAAGGATTTTTAAAATATAATTAACATTTTCATTCTTTTCTTGGATTTTGTGGGTGGAATACGCTGAAAACCCTCATGAGACAAAACTCCTCCTCTCGGGGAAACCTAGAGGTTCAAAGGCTTGTTGAATATGCTCAGTGCAATCGCATCATCAGCGAAAGTGGTGTAATAAATTTTATTAGCCTAGCCTTTTGGTTTTCTGTTTTACTCAGGGACAAGCAAAAGATAAGTGTGGAGGTGTGATTAGTATTTACATTTGTATATTTTACATCATATGTTACATCATATTTTCATATTTATTTTAATAAAATTCTGTTGATTAATTGTTCTTCTCCTTATTTTATGTCCATGGCTTGAGGTGAAGAAGAAGCCCAATAATCCCATTTATTTGAGGATTTTAGAGCCAAGAAGAAGCCCAACACTTTGAAGCCTGTATGCCGCTGGAAGAGTGAAAAGTCAACCCTATAGCAACTACAGGTAGCCTATTGCAGGGACAAGCTGGTCCTGTTGGCTCTGATGCTATGGTGCTAGACCGGCCGCGTTTTCGCGGCCGCTGTGCCAGGGTTAAGGTCACATCACCCCTCTCCTCATGCCATGCCTCTTGTGCCTATAAATACCCCCTTAGTTTCCAGAGAGGGGGATATCCAGAGTTGGAGAGTTGATGCTATTTGATTTAAGATTTTCTCTTGTTTTCTTGTCTTCTATTTTTATTCCTTGTATTAGATTAGAAGTTAGAAGTGTGTGAGAGAGAGAGAGAGTGAAACTTGTATCTTGAAGGTGACAATCAAATATAAGTAGAGTTGATGCTACTTGCTTTTACTTGTAACTAGTGTAGTATGCTTACTCTCCTTGTATCTTCTTTTTGTTCTCATTTATCATGTCTACCTAACTTCTATATAGCATGGCTAATTAACTACTAACCACTAATCTCTAGCAACTTGATTGACAACTCTAATGAATCAACAAGTATCATATAAGCTTTGTGCAAACAGGAGCCATGATATCTTAAGATGAGGGTTCTAACTGTAGCTTACTAACAAGTGTATTCACTTTCACACTTTATGCTTAACTAACAAGTTTTTGATGATTTATAAAATGTGTTAACTTTACTTGTTTCTTGTAAGTTAGAGAAATCCCCATACATCCTTGCCGATACCATTGGCACACTTGTTTCTTCCTCCATTCTCGTTTAAATGGATCTTGATGGGAGAATGTTCAAGACTTGTCGAGTGAAGCAAGGTGATGGGGAGAACTTTCATTCAATTTATCACGTGAGCAGTTTTAACACACAAGTGTTGTGATTGCCTATGATCCATCGTGAGGCTATGTTATCAAGAAGTTAGAGGTTAGTGGGAACATTTAATAAAAAGTTGGCCATGCATTTTTCCCATCTCTAAAATACAAAAACACTTTTCCAACATCAAATCATTTCAAACCATTGTTAAAATCTTTCTTATTTCTTTTTACTCATTCATGAACAAGAAAATACTTTAAAATGAACAGAAAAACTGCACATAACGCTTCCATCGCTTTCCCTCCTTGTGGATATGACCTGTTTAGCCGCTGTGTTATTACGATAGAATCAAGAAATCTATAGCACCGATCATTCACTATTTACCCATTTTTTGTGCAACACTTTCCGACGATCTGTTGGTGGAGGTGGTCGGCGACAGGAAGGGGAGACGCGGTTGGTGCTATCATTGGTTAAAGAAAGAAGGAGGAAGAAAATAAAGAGAGGAGAGAGAGGAGAGAGAAGAGAGAGAGAGAGAGAGAGAGAGAGAGAGGAGAACATATATATATATATATATATATATATATATATATATATATATATATATATATATATATATATATATATATATATATATATATATATATATGTATTGGGTGGGGGTAAAAATGAGATCCGCGTTCTCATTAACTGAGACCCACATCTCAGTTAAAAATGAGACCTACGTTTGGCTTAAATGAGCTCAGATGCGGGGCTGAGGTCCGCGTCTTGGCTAAAAGCTGAGACTCACGTTAGAAAGAGGAGAGAGAGAAAAAGTGGGTGGGAGATATTTATTATGTGGCTGAGAATTTTTTGAGAAAAAATTGAAAGAAAAGAAATATAAGAAAAAGTGGAGGGAATTATGAGTGGAGGAGAAAAATTAGAAAATAGAAAAAAATAAAGAAAAAATATCTGGATAAAAATTCTGAAATCTAGGAAAATACCGAAAACTCCGAAAAAGCCCCGAAAATGAAGTAACTCAGAACGATCCCTGAAACTTCTAAAAAATAATAAATATTATATAAAGGCACATGGTGAAATTAGATTTCAAAAATTAAATCCCGTATTAAAAATCTTTGAATCAACTAACGATACTGGTCGACACCAAATGTGGTCAAATTTTGAGAAATTAGAAAACTGCCAAAAATGCGTTTAGATAGAAAATATGATTCTAAAAAATAATATGAAAGCAATTTTTAGAAATTCAACTCAGTTTGTAAATTAAAAATTTGAGGATCGATCGTCGGCACCGGTTGACACCGGTTTGATGATTTGCAGTTTAATTAAGAAAATCATGAAAAATCTAGAATATTAGAAAACAATATTTGAAACAAAATCAATCAAATCTGACTATCAAAAACATCAAATAAATTAATATACTGGGATCGAACCCCGGTTCAGACTCGGGTTGATTCTGAATCTAGAAATCCTGATCCAAATGCAAAATGGTGATATAATAATCATAAAACAAAATTAAATACGAGGAAAAATCAAAAGAATATGATCAGAAAATTAGAATACATATCTAAGTACATAATCTAGGAACAGGGAGTTATATTCCATCCACCTTACAAAAATTTCGTCCTCGAAATTTCAATAAGGAGAAGATGAACATAAAAGTGATAGGGATAAGGATTATACCAATTAAGATATGAATAACTAACGTTATGTTCACAAATCAATTGAACGGTAAACTCGGGGCCTGGACTTCTTCTGCCCTTCCTGCCATATAAAACTTCGGACTGTGCTATACCACTACTGATATGATATTTGTGATGAAGAATATTACTGAAACTTCTAAAAACTAATCCACTCTGAATAATATATAAGATGAGCTGTCTTAGAAACTGACCAAATTTTCACTACCTGATTTCTGTTAAAATTGGTAGAGAATACTTCTTTTGAAAAGACAAGACCTCAGGACGATGATACTTACCTATTTAGAACCCATACTCACTTTGCTGGACGTGAAGCTATTCCTGACGAAGAATATGTATTATAGATGTTCTATCTGTTCTCTGTCACTCTGGAAGAAGACCATAATATCATAAATAGAGAAAACCTGATAAATTGATTGTAGATATATGATTGAAGAATAAACTGATAATAACAAGTTTTAGATGCTGGCCGTTGATTCTCTAAAAGGCATAACTAAGAATTCTTGATAACTACCCTCTAAATGATAACCCGACTGTAAATCAAATACTAGAAAAATACTCTGCTCTGCAAGGTTGGCTGAATAGATAATCAATAAAGATAATGACAAGTTAGTTTAGATGTAGTGAGAAACTCGGTTCATTAAATTCATGCAACACGTTAAGCGGGAAAAATTTGGAGAACGAGGTTAGGTGATAAACTCTGACAGAACTAGCCACAAGTGAAGCCAGACCCAGGTGAGGCCATTGTGTAACACAGTACTAAATGCTAAGCGTCAGGGTGCAGCAAAGCCCATGCCTGGTTGAGCACGCACGCTAGAACACGACCATCACTTGGTGAGGCTAGCAGAATCCGTGGTTTCAAATCCATAAAGACTGCTGGGCATTGCAGCTCCAAAGAACGTGATCAAGAATTTAATAACCGGGATAAGTCCTGAATGTTGTCTTCTGGATGATAACTTTGCGACGAATTACTTCAGAAAATACTTGGGTTCCATGAAATTAATAGAAGAGATCATGAGTGTTACTGGGATCATATAAATAACTAAATATCCTGGCTTTTCTAACAGAAGTCCTGAACTCGAAAATTCGCTCCATACTAACGCTTCTCGTGTAGTGGTACTGCATGATTATTATTAATGGTGACTACCCCACTTTCTTTAGTAATTCCCATGATGCGTCAATATATAAGAATAGAGGCGAAGTTGAAAAAGAATCCGATATATGATAATATGATGCATTGGAATCAAGAATGTCAGAATAGGATGAATGCGAACCACATCTGTTCTACCAGTACCTCACTAGTATACCCATATCTTAAGTTGGTATAATGGGAATTGGAAATTGAAAGATGGAAAGGATATGGACATGAAAAAAGATAGGGACAATATGGCAAAAGGAGAGGTAAACACGAAAAAACTAAAATTGATGATAACAGTACGATAAGGTAGATATAATAAGAAAAATTTACCAACTCAGGACATGCTAATTAGATCTAACAGTTACGGGTGGCACCTTCAGGGTTCAGGTTCTAGATATTGGGTACCACTTCTTGTTTCCACCCTATCTGATATCTGGGCTTTCTCTTCGGTCAAATCATATGTTTGCCTCTTTCTGCCACCTGTTCTAGCCCTTGGTCTTCTCTGTGCCTGATTAAAGAAATATCATGGGGAAGAAATGGAGTTCTCCTGTCAACGTGTCCAGGGTTCCTTTTCACTGGTGGAACATGTCCTGATTTCCTTTTCACTGGTGGTACTGAAAGTGCTGGTTGAATCAGTGTAATATTTCCTATTCTTCTGATCGGGCAATTTTTTTATCAAATGTCCTCCGGCTCCACATGCTAAGCATAGTATGTTTGCCATTCGACAGTCATGCTTGTAGTGTTTGGGCTTTAGACAATACCCACATATCATCTGCTAAGGGAGAGGCTGGAGTGGTTGCTTGGCTAGCGGGGCATTCAGGGTCCTGTCTGAGCCTTCATCTTCCATCAACTGAGAGGGTCACTTTGCCAACTTCTTCTGCATTTATCCTGCTTCTTCTTCTCCAATCTCCGTTCTACCTCTCGAGCGATTGTAAGAACCTGAGAGTACACCTTGAGCTGCTGGGGTATAAAAATATCTGGATCTTCACATTCAGGCCTTGCTGGAATCTGCTTGCTCGGTTCTCCTTGTCAGCCACCATGTACGACACAAACAAATTAAGTCTTAGAAACTCTATAGAATACTCATTCACAGTTCAATCCTTCTATTGCAATCTGATAAATTATTCTTCCATTTCTTCTCTTGCGTCTTAGAGAAAATTTTTTCATAAAAACTCTCCAAGAACTGGTCCCAAGTAACGGGCTTCTCCAATCTCGCTTCCTCTGCCAACCACCAAGTTCTTTCCACATCCCTTAGTTTTATCTTAACTACTTCCACCTGGTTCTCGTCTGGGATCTGAGCTGCATTCATAAGATTTGTTGTATTATTAGCTATTGCTTTGCACCAACGGCTTTTCGGTACCCGAAAATAAGTAGGTTTGCATTCTGAACTCAGAGACATTTCCTGGCCTCTGTTGATGGGTTCCATTAACAACCCCTAGTGTAAGATCTCCATCTGCTTCTATTGGTTTTCCATCATACTCTTCAGGATTCCCATCAGTTCAACATTTTCTCCACTAGGACCACCCTGAGAAGAGCCAGAACTGTCATTATTTCCCCGTCTTTCCATGTTCAAGTTGGTCTAAGGATAGCGAAAAACTGAGAAATGGAAGGATGGAAAGTTTCAGTATTCATGGGAAGGATTATCATGAGAGAATAGATAACTTTGTATTTTTCAGCTGGATTGTCTAACTAGGACTCATGCATTCCAGTTGCAAATTTTTTTACCATTAATTTGCCGACTGGTTGCACTGTGGATGTGAGAGCCTAGCTCTGACACCCCCTGTAACGCTCCGATCCTGTGGGTACGGAGACATTATTGTGACGTATATATGCAGTCAGAAATACCCTTACGTATATACGCTAAGCCTCAGTACTTGCAAGAATCAAAGTATAAAGTACATGTGCATTATTATTCCCAATATATGAGTAAATTACAAAGTTATCACCGAACGTGACACGATATTACAAATATTATATCAATTGATAGGCGCAAATGCGAGAATACAAGAAGATAAATAATTATGAACAGTACAAAAGATGCTCACGAGTTACAATGGAAAACTCAAAAGCTGAGTAGGGGGCTTGGAAGGAAAAGACTCTGGACGGTCTCCAATGATCCACGCTTTCACTGCGCACCTCTGATCAGCAACCAGGAGAACCCACCAGCTCTAAGCTCCAGGATTTAGACATGCAGATTCAGAGAGTCAGAACTTTCAAATGAGTGGTAAGGCGAGAGCCAAGTGGTGTTGCAGGGACATCCATACGTGTATTGATAAATCCGAGTCAAAGCATGGGTTAAAAACTGTGTCATGAGCATAGGCACACAAGAGCAGGCAATGAGACATCAAGTGAAGTAATATTGACAAAACCAATTACACAAGCCCAAATTACTGATCCGTGAGATTAGAACATCAAAGGAATAATCCAAATAAGGAAACTCTCATCTATATGCCTTATATCTCACATCACTATATCCTGGTTTCATATAACCCAAATTTTCTCCTAAACTAAGAAAGCAACATAAAATCGATAGAAACTGATAAAAATAATAAAATTGAATACGAGCAAATCCAGCTATACAAGATTTTTACTACTTCATAAGACTAGTACATCAAAGGAATAATCCAAACAAGGAAACCCTCATCTATATACCTTATGCGTTATGTCACCGTAATCTGAGTGTATACCACCGATTGCAAAAGAATACACTGAATTGTTAATTATCATCTTATAGTATTATTCGTCCCACCCGTATATCTCAGTATGTGTCCTGATATACATCTCAACACACATACATCCATATATGAGCAAGTCGAGATTTGTTATTGGAAACTGATGAGGAATGATGTATCATATTTATAGCAGGTCCCGCCTCTGCCAGGACAACGACCTTTGTGATTCTGACTCCTGGCTTCGGGGACTTACATATCGCCCCACTCGATACTTCATTGGGGACTTATATCACGCCCCACACAACACTTCGTATAATAATCCACCATTATAAATACAACATCACACACCGCATCCATTAGTTTCCCTTGACCCCGTGTAAGTGATCCTTTTATAATTTATTAATAATTATCAGTGTGCGGAATAAGCAGGAGCATGTCAGGTTTTTATGAGTACATTTGTACTGGAGTGATCAGTGTATGTCAGAATATCAACTCATTATTCCTGTAAGTGATAATTATAAGTCAAGTATGTCAGGTGTTAAGTATGGCAGGTGATAAGTGATATCAAAGATGTGTCAGGTAATAACAAGAAAGAGTCAGGTGTCAAGTAATAGTATAGTAGATATCACTATCATATATCACAATACAGGAAAACAGTATTGAT